>JAOEGS010008721.1:0-39918 GCA_025447755.1 Corythornis vintsioides | reverse complement strand
TCCACACTCTAAAAAAATAAACAGTTATGACTTTTCAAATATATCTATAATAATGTACACAAAGATTCATATGCATTCATATTTATAATATACTTCCAGATATTTTAAATGCAGGATTCAAGATGTAATCTCAGTTCTGCCACTGATCTCTCATGTGGCTTCAGAAAAGTTACATCACTTTTCTGCCCTCAGCTATTAAAATGTGGAAACTGTACACTATCACAACTGTCAATATCTGTTAAAATGTAGATAATTGTGATTATGTTAAATTTTAGATGATAGGTAAAGGCATGACAACAATGAATACAACAAAAGTCTTTACTTGTGATAAAGTTAAACCTTTAGGATAAAACTAGTAATTTGTATTCTATTATTTTTGAAAAACTAAGTATCAGTACATTTTGCAAACATCAGAAAGTGTCAGCAGACAAGCAGCAAAGCAGCTCAAAACATACAGAGTTCATAAAAAATTATCTTTTGTGCAGTAACACAATCTAGAAAATTAAATGTTAGTACCTTTATTTTTTAGGTAAGGAGAAAAAACGTTCTGTTATTGCTGCCCACTGTTTCAAATAGAGGCATTTTAGGTAGAGAAACAACCAATATACTACACGTTCCAAGTATTATGGGAAAATTATTCTTAAATAATAACAACTATTTCAAAATATTAAAGCTATAAATTCACTAGGAATATTCACCACTTAAAACAGCGCCCTGACTATAGGGTAGAGTAGCACATCACATTTAAAGAAGCTTTAACAACATTTATTTTATTTAACTTTTTCTTTGGGAAACAAAAGTAAGAAATTGAAATGATTGAACGTAGAGTAGGACGAGACCATCCAAAGGTAGAGAGAATGAGAGTTGCAAAATGTATCTGAAAAAAAAAGGTAAATCACAACTATTCCTTATATGGGTTTAACACTTTAATGGTATTCAGTTCCATTTCCATCAGAAAGAGCTCGTGTGTACTAGGTCATCGCAAAAAATTTACAGAGTTCTTTGGTGTAAGCCTCTATAAGTTTCCTGGGTGTGTGGCTTGCAAGAAAATACCAGTCACAAAAGCATGTGCAACTGAAAAATTGTCTGCCTTCTTCTCTGGTATGCATTAAGCATAGATTGAACAGTGACAGTAATCACCCCTGGCACACAAAGAGCCAGGGAGAGGAGGGAATGGGAGCCTGCACTGTTCCTCTTTTCCCCAAGTCCAGCTCCAAGCTCCTCTGTGGGGCTCTGGGCAGCTTTGGAAAGCTTATATTCCTCCAGAGCAGATACTGCACCTCCTCCCAATGCTCCTTAAGGGTCACACATGCTTAGGTTGTGCCTAGGACATAAATCATACAGAGTCCCAACAGCTCCTTCTGAAAAATATCTTAATTTTCTTATTCTAAAAAATTGAGAGTATCTCTCATCATTTATCATGTGCACTTGTGAATTTTAACTATTAAGCTGCTTGTACCATATGAAAGGCTGAAAGAAATAAAAAAGCTAAATATCAATACTTTTTTGCACTGCACTTGCAGATAAAATTTTGTAACAAATAGAAAAAAGTTGTATTAAGAAAAATATTAATGTTAATAGGAAGCATGCAAATAGGAGTGCCTGTGTACACGCACACTCACTTTCGCACACTTTCAATATATAGCCAAGAGAGAAGAGGAACATCTTGAAGTCATCCATTCTTCATCCACATGCAAAAGCTGCGGCTCAGCTGCTGTCCAGGTGCAAGTGTAACAGAAACTCCCTCTCCTGCACAGCAAATGAGCACAAACTCCCATCTCGGCATGAGGAGAAAAGATGCACCAAAGCACAAAGGGAAGAGGCAAAGATAAACGCATGCTTGCCTGCCAGCAGGGTTGATGGGAGGCTTTGAAATAAAGAGGTTTAGTAGAAGTCAGAATAACTGCATTCCAAGTAAAAAAAACCATCATGACACTCCTCAAGTATTGCATTTAAAAAACAATACAAATGAACCTATAATACCAGGCATTATCCTTTGCATTTTTTTCCTTATACAACGTTAAAAAAACATCCTTATAACTTCCTTTAGGGCACTTTGCTGGTAACCATCACGTTAAAGAGCCGGAGGCATTCCAGGCTCCCAACAAAAGCCTTCAGTGGCCACTATGTGTTGCTGCAGACCATCACCCGCACAGCTGCGGGAAGGAAGCGCTTCGCACAGAGTCAGCGCTCTGCGGTGAGCGGCCGGCTGGCTGTGCACACGCAGAAAGCCGCAGATCACTTCGTATTTAAAGCACAGCTTTTGTTGGAAGCGTTCGCACTTTTTGCCATTTAGTTCTATGTGACATCATCAATTGCGAAGCCATATGTTGGGGATAAACTACACACAAACTTCAACTGGCTTTACAAGTACTAATTCCAAGAAAAAACTTTCATCAATCAGATTTGCTCATCGTGATAATCAGGTCGCATTTAAAAAAAAACAACAAAAAAAAACCCCAAAACAAACAAAAAGCAAACAAACAAAACCCAACAAAAACAACAACAACAAACCCCTTTATTCCCCCTTCAGTTTTTAATTGCTCTCAGCACAGCAACTTGATTTTTAGTCTCTATGGAGCCAGTGTCAATTTTCAGTCAACCAAATGACAACTGAGAAGCTTTCTGTTTATGCTCAACACTGCAGCATCCTCCCACATGCAGACCCTGGAAGCTTATGAAAAGACCAATTAAATTTATATTATCCTCTCTTTTGTGCAGATGATGTATCAGTGACTAGTATTTTGTACCCAATGAAGACAAATACTTTTAAGAAAAAAATACATCTTGAAAGCAAAATATTTTTTTTTTATTTCTTAACTTGCGTTACCGCTATAAAATCTCTAGGAGCAATGAAGTAGCAGAAAAACCTTAAGACAAAAGTAATTAAAACAGAGCCTATGCTGTATCCTAGTAACCCAGTTATCCACAGGGAATCTCTTCATTGACACACATCCTTAACTGTGCCATGCTGACAAAGAAAAAATACCCTTGACTTAGCTTTAAGTTGTTCAGGTCAGCAGGCTCATTGCTCCGAAATCATATTACTTCATGGAATAAATGGCAGTCCCAACCTGCAACACCTAAAAGCAGCTCCTATGAGAAGTTAATTCAGAAGACTTACATTACACAAAACACGATGAAAAAGCTGAAAAGATGAGATTTTCACCTGGCATAGTACCATCATTCTGTACTGAACTCACAAAACAACAACTTCATTGCTCGAGGGCCAGACTGTAACAATATGCCTGTACATGCTTAATTTTTCAAACAGCTGTATATGCATAAGCAAATAATACTGAAAAGCTCTCACACAGTCAGATATGAAGGCATCTGGTGGTGCTCACAGCAAGTAAATCAGACAGTGAGAATCTGTCAATGCATTTTCACACACAGAGAAGAAAAAAAAAAAAAAAAAAAGAGCAGAACAGTCTCTACTACCCCAGCCTTTGGGGATGAAAATGAGCACTTAGCAGGAGCTGAAAACATGAAAAAATAACATACCAAGAGATGAAACAGAAGTTCAAGCAGTACTCACTTGAAGTAAAGGTTTTTAATAAGTTACCTAGGGTTTTTCTTTACACCGTGCAAGTGTCATTTGCCTTGAACTCACTTGGAAAAGGAGAGACCTCCGAAACAAGCCTTGTAATAGCATCACTAAAGAATACAAAAGATAAAACTTCTGCCCTAATTTATGCCAGTAGAAATTTGAGAAGACAATTCCCTGGAAAAATTACTAGGGATTAATAAGGCAATATAAGTATTATTTCAAATAAAGAAACCATACACACACAAATAGCCAAACCAAAACAACTAGAACTAGAATTTTTTTGCCCCTTCTCTATAGGCTGTCAAGCTTATGCATCCACCACACAACATATGCAAATTCAATGCAAATATCCTTACTAGAAATTCAGGAACTGCACTAGATTTAAGAATAATTATGATAGCAACTACTATGGTTCCTTGTGCAAGATTTAGCAATTAATTCTGGTCTTTTTGTCATTGTCTCCTTAACAACATCCAAAACATGACAAGTAAAAAAACCCAATAATTGCTGTTGCTAGCATCTTAAGAGAAATGAAACTTGCCCAAAGCCTTTTCTTCCATGTGTCCTTCATGCAATACAATGCCTAATCACTGCTCTCAGAGCACTCTACTGGAAATGGGTTATCCAGACCTACTGCCATCTAAGCTTTCAGACCTGGTTTGTGACTAACACAAGTGAGTTCACCTCTACCTGCTCCAGCAAAGTTGCATCATCTCTTCATGGAGCTGTGAGACCACAAGTTATTGGCCATAGAATAAACCCAAGATATTAAGGTGTGAGTTGTCTTCTTCTTGGTATTCTTAGTTGTCCAAGATAGGTGTGGCACTCCAAACTTAAGAGAAAGCAGCTGTGGATAGAGAAGTCCCAAAGTCCTGGTACTAAGACCAACCTGTAATAAGAACTTCAGTTTCTGCATGATCCTTGAAAACTCATGTAAGAACAGAAAACATAAGAACAAGTAACTTGTTCATGAGAGTAACAGAAATAAATCAGAAAATTATCTGCTATAGGAAGCAAGGAATATATAACCAATCCAGAAAAAGAATCTAAGAGCATTTTTATTTGAAATATGCATAAGAGACCCAGAAAGTTAACAAACCAGTGGTGGACAGAGAATTATACAGGAATTGAAAGCACTGCATAATCCTATTTGCAGTCTGCTCACAGCATTCTTTACAACAATCTCTGTTCAGGAACATCACATAATACAACTTCCTAATTAACATATTGAGAAATACACTACAAAGTCAACAACAAAAAGGATTGGCAAAGAACCTCCTCTTATCAAAACGTAACAAAAGACAAATGAGGAACAAGACCAACTTGTTGCTAATTAGCTCAGTTATTAACACCTTTCCCAACCATCTGGGGAAGAACAACCCAAGATATCAGTATAAGCTGGGGGCTGATCTGATAGAGAGCAGCTCTGGGAAAAAGGCCTAGGGGTCCTGCTGGACAAGAGGATAACCATGAGCCAACAATGAGCCTTTGTGGCCAAAAAGGCCAATGGCATCCTGGGGTGCATTAAGAATAGTGTGGCCAGCAGGTCAAGGGAGGTTCTTCTCCCCCTCTACTCTGCATTGGTGAGACCCCACTTGCAATACTGTGTCCAGTTCTGGGCACCACAGTTCAGAGAGCTACTGGAGAGAGTCCAGCGCAGGGCCACCAAGACGATTAAGGGAGTGGAGCATCTCCCTTATGAGGAGAGGCTGAGAGAGCTGGGGCTCTTTAACCTGGAGAAGAGGAGACTGGGAGGGGAACCTCATCAATGTTTATAAATATGTTAAAGGTGAGTGTAGGGAAGATGGAGCCAGAGTCTTCTCAATGTCAGCCAATGACAGGACAAGAGACAATGGGAGTAAGTTGGAGCACAAGAGGTTTAGAGTAAACACAAGGAAGAACTTTTTCACAGTGCCAGAGCTCTGGAAGGGGCTGCCCAGGGAGCTTGTGGAGTCTCCTTCTCTGGAGATATTCAAGACCTGCCTGGATGCGTTCCTGGGAGACTTAGTCTAAGAGATCCTGCTCTGGCAGGGGGGTTGGATTAGATGATCTTTCTAAATCCTTTCCAACCCCTAACATTCTGTGATTCTATGACTCCTAGTAGAGAGCAACTCCAACCTGTTTCAGAGTAACTGAGCATTAAAGAAACTGAACAGCCACAGGACAGCCATGCAAGCCTTGGAGAAGATGCTTTCTTTAAAACTGAAATTTATTAGTAACATGAGAGAAAACACATTTTCTTTAAACCAATGATAAGAAATTGAGGTGGACACATGCAGATGATAGCTGAGTTCTTCCACATTCAGTGTTAAAAACTGCACACTTGTCACCTTGGCTGCCATAAAGCAAGCCATTACAATTGGACTTTTCAAGATCTTGCAATACAGCACCATGTTAGCTTGGCTGCAAACTGCTGCCAAAGAAAATGATGAAACTGAAGAGACAGTCTTTGTAAGTCCAGGACCTTTCTATATCCTTCCACTCCCTGGGTCACCCCTTCACTTCACTGGCTCTACTGTGTAAGGTTGCATAAGGTTCCAACCTACCTCCATCACAGTTTAGTAAAGCCAGACACAGAGGAGTCAGTGAGGGGTTATAAATTGCATATGTTGATTAAATACAGGCCTATAGGCACTACTACTCTCATCACAGATGGCACTGTTAAAGATACTCTCCACTGTAAAAACCTGGGCCAGGATCAGAAGCTCTTCAGGTGAATTTCACATCTAGTTAAAACCATGCACACTGGAGAAAGCATCTGGGAAACGAGGTTGAGATATATTCTGTCTGCACAGCCTCCCTGACAAAGATAGTAAACAAAAATATATCCACTAACAGTAAACATTGATCTCATGAGAAGACTACAAGATTCTTTTGAATTCAGACTTTGGTACATTTCAAGATATTCTGATCTACATTTTAGGACAACCTCAAATTTTAACCAAGTGAAATTTTGATGTGTTCCTTAGTCAAACTCCTCAGGAAAGTACACAGCATTTTAGGAAGCTGAAACAGATACCGCTTAGATTCTAAGCTGAATTTAAAGAGGGGCTTTTTGTTTATAAGCTTCAAACTATCTATTTAAATATTTTTAAATTGAACACAGTGAAGCAGACGACCTTTCTCATGTAGTATGCCTTAGGACAGCACACTGAATTTGGAAGCTGAAACAGCTACCCATTGGATTCTAAACTGAATTCAGAAGTTGAGGTTTTGATGTCATCAATAACAACCTGCCCACTTGAAAGACATCCCTGCATGGAAACTGGGGCTGCCAGTCTGAATGGGGCTGCCAGTGTTCCCCACAAGGTGCCACATATTTGGAGCACCTCCCATCCCTTTCCAAAGTACTCCAAAAGGAAGGAATTAATTCATTTATATCGTAGTAAGGGAAAAGGCAGATCCATAGGTAAGCAAGAGTTCAGTTTCATTTGGAATCACGACACGAGTTCCAAGAATAAAAACACAAAATAGAGGCAAGGCTGATGCACATTTTTCACTTTTTTTTTTCTTATAAATGCAATCTTAAGAAATTTACTATTTCTATTTACTATTTTCAGAATTATTTTGAACCCGTTTCACAGCAGATAGGAAGGAAAAAGATACGCTAACCTTTTCTACTAAGTTATCAGTTACTTGAGATGGAATACTTACAATGTACATGAATGTTGTTTGTTATGTCCCTTTACAGAGCTGGAAAAATCCATTAAAGTGTTTGCTAGAGGTATTAGGTATAACCAGATCTATGCTTAAAAGCCAACCCCAAATCCTTTATGCTGGGATTCTTCCCCTTTCATGGGTGGAAGAGATGAAGATCTAGGTTGACAGTTAATGTATTTTTCTTCAATATATCCTAATCCCAGGAGATAACATTACTCACCATTAAGCATATGTCCATATTTTAGAAATCACAAGAGAAGCATCATGATAAAATAGTCCAAGTGAAAATTTTGTAAGCAACTACCTCAAAAGCTGTTCAATTATAAAAAGATATTCCATCAAGAGGAAATACTTTCCTATGGAATAGAACAACTCTCAGTAAAAGAGGATAAAGTCTTCTGTATCAAGCTGATTTCAATTATTTAAGAGGCTGCATCATGCATATGGCTATTTTCTTCCCTTGCAACAGCTTGGGTCATGCTGCTTAAGTGCTCGCAATCAAAAAAGGCCAGTGTTTCTCAATCAGGTCACAACACAGATACTTTTTACTCCTTTGCCATGTAGAACCAAACTAGTATAAAATTTTTATCTATGATAAAGGAAAAGCAGGTCAGTCTTAACACAAGTTAGGAGCTACAGTTTATTTCTCACCCTGTGGTTTCAAACCCCCCTCCAATAAACACTCACTTGGGAATGGACTTCTAGCCTAATTATCTCTAACTGTGATATTCCTACTCTCCCACTTACAACTCTTCTTGTTACAAGCTGACATAATACCAGACTGGCAGAAGAACAATTACAGCAGAACTATGACATCAATTCTCCATGTCTCGGACAGAAAAAAACCCAACCTCTTGGGGGAGAGTTTCTTCACACCAAACAGCTATAAAAATAAGAAAAGTAATTAAAATGTTTTTTAGAAGTAATTCTGGAAACAGGGAAATTTCTATTTTCTTTTTAAGACTGGATGGGTCTTAAAAAGGTGAAGAGATTATTTTGGAATACATAAGCTTGATTACTCTTCAATTTTTAGCTTTACACAGGTACCCACACATCTATAAAGTGTTAATGTTTTAAACTCAGCAACTTAGTTTCTCTGCATTATGCTCTAACTGCCTATTCAGTACTTTAACTAACATTGGTCTCATCCAGGAAAAGAGTGATACAGAAAGAACATGTTAATTAGAATGAAAAGAAAATGCACTGGGAATATGATAGTTTGAGCTTTGCTCTCAAGTGCACTATATTTAAACACTCCCATTTGCAATGATCTGAGTCTTACTCAACCTTTGGAGTAAGATTGTCTTTTCCATGCAGACTTTTTCCTGCAGGACCAAGGTTATATGGCACCCAGCACTGTGGTACAACTTCACTTAGCCCCTCCAGGGCAGTCCTGTGCAAAGCACCTTGACTGCTGCAAGAAAAAGAGAGCTCCTTGCACAGCTGACTGCACAGGGTTCTGAGAGAAGGTGTATGAAGCAGGTTACTTGTCTCATGCTGTGACATTAAAAAAGTTGTGTGTGTGACTTTGTGTCTGGATTTGGATACTGTACTTAAAAACATGGTCTAATTATCAAGAATCTGAACAAGAATACAAGAATGGACAGAGGTTCTTTAATGAGGAAACAACTCAGATAAAGTTGGGATTAATCTTCCTATAGGAAAAGTAATTACAGGGGAAGGTAAGGTATAGAACATATATAACGTGACAAATGTTTTTAAGCACATGTAAAGTTACAGCAAAGAAGAATATGCTTTCCCACAGCTATACTGGACAGCTTAGCAGTCCCAATAACCACTGGGATTCATTTTCCAAAGGTCAATGTTGCTTTATACTGAAAGGATTGCTCCAGATGGTCCAGTAGTCTCCATCACTAAACATCTTTAAGAGCAGTTTAAACAACCACATCAGGAATTATAATTACAGCTGATTCTTTCTTTGAGGCTTTGAGACTCCTTTCAGACCTATTTCTTCTGATCCAGACTGTTCAGACACACTGTAGAGGGAAATCAATGTCACATGTTCAAAAAAACATCATAGAGCTAAACCTTCTGTGCAGTCTCTCATACAGAAAAGCTGTTTTAAAGAAAAAACAAAGAGCTATGTTTACAAATATAAAAACTTTCCTGCTACTTGAGAGAGGAATTTATCCAGGATCTGTTAAATTAAAAATGTTAGCTTATATATTGTGAATTGTCACCATAAATGAGTTTGCCAAGGAATGTGTCAGCTAACATGCTTAAAGGTGTGTAGAGCAGGGACCGTAATCAGTGATTATCCAGAATTCCCTAATTCTAAGTAACAATTACTTGTCAATGGATAGTAAGCAAAGTGCACACTCCTCTCTTTAAGAGCAACAGAACATGTTCTGTATTCAACCGGATAAAAGCATATACAAACAACTTCACACTCAGAGGACGAGCAGTAAAAGGGACCAGTGTTTGAAAGCAGTACGCGTACGACTTCGTCACCAGTTGTGCATCCCCTGTGGTGAATGTGTTATTTACAGTATCTCTAAACAACCACAGAACTCATTACAGAAGCACAACTTGTTTAGCTATGCTGTCAGGGACCTTTCTCAAGTGAGGCAAGCCTCCAAGTCCTTTCTCTTGCCTTCCAGCACTCTCCATTCCCTTTCAAAGGCCAGACTGTTCAGTCCTTGATTACAATTGCAGTAAACGTCAAACGTTCTGAAAGCCTCAAATGAACAGGGTAGTATTTTCACCTGTAAGCAAAACACAGCCAATGTTCAGATCCCAAAAATCTGTTGCCACATCTTCACACCAGCATAAGAAAGGAGGAAAAAGCTACTGTCTCTTAGTTACTTCCAGAAACATTTTAAAAAGCACTGCAAGTACAGATGCCTGTACAACTGCAGTGTGAAAGATCACAGACATACACCACTTTTTAGTTCATGAGGGTATTTCACCCTCTCTTTCCCTACCCTGCTGCTTCCCACAATACCTCCAATAAAGGACAAAACCAAAGTAATGAAAAATATATTCTAAGCTGCACTGGACTCCTACAGCTAACAAAGAAGTTTCTTCAACAACCTAGGCTGTGGTTATCCTCAGCTGCACTTCAAGACCTACTTGGGGCTTCAAAACTAAATACATTTTTATGAACTAGTGCTGCCCGGTTATCTGAGATTAAGAGCAAAGTAGGACAGTTCCTGCTGATGTGGACTGCTTTAAATTCCTATCACTGCTGACAACAATTGTGTGAGAGAAAGCTGTGAGTGTATACTGCACACTAGACTGAAAAATTTCCCCAAATTTATAGTATATGACGCTTCCACCTGAAGAAGCTCAGATGAGAAATGGGTACAGACAGTTACGCTTCTTTGCTGCAGGGTCAAGGCTCTGGTGCCTGCAGCAGTGCTGGATATTTCAGCTTAAGTTAGGAAGGCAAAAGAGGCTGCTCTTTATATGGAAATAAGAAGAAAATCTGTATCCACCTTGCTGTTAGAGATAGAGCTGTTCCAACACAGCCATCCTAGGATCAAAAAAGTAGTTTGCCTCTCCTAGTACATGTTGCCACCTGACAGGCAGAAGAGTTAAAAGTAGGAACTCTTGGTGATGCTTCTGGTTATATAGGTGATTGATATTTTGTTCTCACTTGCTGTACAAACCCCTAGCAGAGATTCAGACTCCACACCTTGGCAGCACCTGCTCTATGACATCATGCTTCATAAAAATAGCAGTGAGTCCTGGTAGGAGCATTGCCTCGACATAATGTTCTAAATTAAGTTTATTTTTAATTACTGAAAACAGACCCAAAATATTTTTTTCCTCTAGCTCCTTACTCTTCTTCCTTGCAAAATTTACTACATGACAACACTTCTACTTGAGATGATCTTAGATTTTATTCATTCACAAACACATTAATTCTTTTTTAATTAAATTTTAAAAAACCTCAAACACCTAAAAGCATATGGCCATATGAAATTCCTACAGAAGTAACACTGAGATTAGTTCCAGTGACACTTTCCATTTTGGACCATCAGATCACCCATTCATTTAACCCACATGTGGTTTTGCTTCTTATCTCTCCAGATGAATGACTTAAAAAAAGTTTAAAATACTGACTGACTCAGTATAAACCTCAGCTAAGAGATGTAAGACTGCTCCCATCCAAGAATTTTTTTAAAAATACATAGACAGGTCTATTACACATTTCAAACCACAACCTGCTCAATAAATAAAAAACATACAAAGGTGTATCAGTACAGCTATTCACAAAGCCCAAAAACCACAGTCACCTTCACAGGCAGCTAAGTCACGAAAGCACCCATTATAAGCTTTCTTGAAACTCTCAAAGTCCAGGCATCCCTGTAATTACTTCTGTAATCTTCTTATGTGCTCAAAAGTCTCTGCTAACACTAGTCAAAAAAACACCAATCCACCACTTTCACATACGTTGCAGAACTAACTCTAAAAACAATAACCACACTTTGTGGTAAATGACCAGTTATCCTTTTATGGGATTGAAGAAAAGCATTGCAAATCCCACATATGCCCTGCAGCTGGTGGTTCCAATTTCCATGCCCAGAGTCATGGGATGTGTCTCCCTGTTTACAAGTTCTCTGAAATGTCACATTACACAAACTAAGATAAAAACAAATGGAAGGTGCCTCATGCCATCAAAATATAAACAGTTAAAGGTCTGAAAAAAAATCAGGTGAAAAGAAACATATACATAAATATTAATATTATGTATGTATTAGATCTGATATATACATATACAAAGTATATAATAAGTATATAATAAGATATCTGTGTTCTAGATAAGTTCTAAGGGTCCTCCATCCCACACAGCTGAGCTTAAAGCTTTGGTATTCTCCTAGTTTCACAGCCTGAGTCCTAGTTGTAATTTCAGTAATATCTTCCTCAGATTGTCTTTACACAACAGAACAAAATACAGGGAATCACATAATGCTCATATACACTCTATGATTTAATGGAGTCCTAAACCCTCACCTCTCTCTTCTCCCTCCAGTTTCCCAATTCTCAGCCATCAATGTAAATCAAGATGATAATCTTAATGTTCTCGTGATGATACATAACCAGCTTTAAAAATTCTAAGGTCTTTGGGTATAGTAGGTGAAATTACCACCTTAAGGAAGGCTATGAGAAAACCATCCAGAAATCATGAGGACAGGCATGTGAACAAAGCATGCTGTTCCTCATATCAGTAGAAGGCAGCAATGGAAAAGACTTTGTGGAGTGTGACTCCAAGCCCAGTCCTTGGGAGACATTACAGCAGCCTCCTTTGCAGATCTGCTCCTACCAGCTGCCGTACTTCCGTACAAACTGTAATCTAAGTCACTATATGAAGACTGATTTCTTGAGCATGGAAACATTATTCTGCATTCTGTCCTCTCCAGTAACTTCTGAATGCAATGGCCAATGAAAAATATATTCAACAGAAGTCTAGAAACTTAAAAATAATCAGTTCCACTCATATTTCATGAACATAAGCATCCGAGATGAGGAAAAAAGTATAAATTAATCATTCATCTGCCCTTCACTGAGTGAGGCTCAGGCAGAACTCAGCTTTTAACATGCCTTTTGGGAGCAGCTGGCTAGCAAGCATACATCCACTTAAATATGCACAGCTCCAGACATAGCACCACACATACTGCTGCTTGCCCAGTACAATATATTTTTGACTTTGATCTGCTGTTACTGCCCTCGTTGGACAGAAATGGAGGGGGAAGAGGGAAACAGGATACTATTATCCAGACACAGGGGTTCATAAATTCTGCCTATCACAGAAAGAACGTATTTTAAGACCAAGTTGCCCCTCCATCCATGCACCTGGTTCTGTTAGGTGCAGAAATTTCAAAATCCACCAAGTGTCATGGTTTAAGCCCATGTAGCTGGAAACAAAGTACCATGCTAGCCTGATCTGGTGGGACAGTGAGGACAAAATAGTCTTGAGGCTCAAGACAAAAACAGGGACTCACTGATTATGGTCATATGCAAAAGACAGACTCGACTTGGGAGAGACCTTCCTCCTCAGGGTGACACAGTCCTCCCCTCTGGCAATGTGTCACCCCTCCCCTGGAAAACAGGCCTCCATGAACCAAGGTGGGTCCCTTCTGCAGGCTACAGTCCTACCAGCAATGGAGTGCTCCAGTTCATACTTCCCTCGGAGTCCTGGCCTTCTTTGGGAACAATCACCTGCTTCAGCACCACAGAGGGGATTCTGTCCCATTGTCAATCTCTAAGGGCTCAGCCTGTTATCTCACCAAGGGTGGAAGGAGAATGGCTGCTCCAGAAAATGTATCCTTGTTTGAAATTACTTCTGCATATGGACTGAACAGATACTTTCAGATGCAAATCTCAATCTGTCCAACAATTGAAATGTCCAACACAGAAGACAGAGCTTTTTCACCCCTGTGAGAAGAGAGACAATCATGGTTTCCTCAGGCAATTAATTAGGCTCAGCAGTCCTCATCAGACAGTTGTCATTTCTGGATACTTAAAGCAGCACTATGTTATTTCATATTTGGAGGTTACTCCACTTAGCCTCTAAGGATCAGAAATTTTACTCTTATTTCCAAGCCATAATCTGAATTTGTGCACAATCTATCATGGGATCTAGATAGATCAAGCAGGACAGATATGGCCTACAGGTGGGGTGCTCAGCTTTCCTGCTTATGCTACATTCTAGCTCAGTAACTCAAATATATGCAGGTTACACTATAGAACTGAGACAGTTTTGAGGACAGAACTCTAAAATCTATGGGTTATTTTCCCAAATCAAGTCACTGCACGTGCAAGATGTTTATATGGGAGCTACATAAAAACAGAAGAACCATAATCATTTTATCACTGTCAGGTCAGAACCCAGGCTGTCAATACACTATGTAGTAAAACTAAATTAACCCTTGGAGAGAATGTGCCAAGACAGGGAAAAAAGCAATACAAACCCCTAGTACAAATAGGTTTAAAAAAAGAATTTTAATATAAAACAAGGCACTACAATGAAAAGTTATATAAACCATTCTAACTCAGTCTATTATATTATCTAATTACTCAGAAAAATATGCTGGTGCAGTATTATGACTAAGAAGGGTAATGATCTTTTCCGTGTCCCAAAAAATGTAGGATTTGGCAGCCTTCAGTTGCATGCCAGCTTTAAGTGAACTTTGATTAGCACTGAATCTAAGAATCCCACTGTGGTGAACCTTCCATCCCCTTCATCCCACCAGTAATTTAATTCCCATATGGATTAGAACGGCTAATGAACTGAACAGCTGCATAGAGTTAATTTCCACAGTCTCATTGCATGCATGTTTCTTAGGTTTCTTCCTATCTGTGCAAGGACATTTCTGTCAGAGGAAGAGTAAAAGGCTGAAGAAAATGAGAAAGTCAGAATTTGTCTGTTGCACATCAGTGTAGTAATAAATTAAACTATGTGAAAATCCATTTATATGTTGAACAGAATAGTCACAAGAATCAGACAAAAAACTTCTACATCTAATTTTCTGCTGTTTGAACTATTGAAATAAAAACTAATTATTTTGCATTACTAACAGTTTATTACTTTTTATTTTAAACATATGAAGTTTATATTCTTTACAGAAGTCCCTATCACTGCTTAAAAGCAGGTTAATACCTTACTTAATACCAGCATTATCGTTACATTTTTTAAAAGTGTTAGAAAAACTCCATACATCTCAACTGCAGCAGCTTAAAGTCACACGTGTGGCCAGAAAAATGAAGCCACTAATTCCTTCCCAAGAGAGAACAAGGAGTGAAAAGTGAGATCGAGCACAACAAAGAAGTCAAGGAAAAAGATGCTGCTTTTACAGTGTCTTGGAGCAGCAATGTTAAGTTGAAATCCCAGGAGAGACTAGAACTGAAGAGATGCTCTATTGTCATTTAATTATGTAGATGATTAGCTAGCTAAACATATTTTTTGGCTTGATATTTGTCCAATAACACACAACATCAAAGAAAAATTGGATGTAGCTTCTTGCTTATTTCCTTACGCAAAGTCTAAAAGACATGCAAGAGGAGATGGAGAGGAAATGTCACAAAATATTTATTGAGGTGCCATGGATGGAAACACTGGAGCACTGCAGATACAATAAATGTTAAGTTTGAAAGTGAACAGCATTCCAGATGACAGGACACCAGGACCAGTCTGGCTAGGCTCAGTTATGAATGTGAAACAAGCACAAATGGTGCTTCACTGATTAAAAGCATCTTAATCTCAATAAGACTCCTTCTTTTGCATTTTATTTCAGAAATGAAGAAAAGATATGAGTGGGCTTTGATCTATTTGAGGCTATATTTACTCCTGATATACTTTTTCCATTCTGATACTCAGCTTTTTAAAATAAAAAAAAAATAAAAATAAAAAAAAAAGGTTCACCACTTAGTACAATTCAACAGCAAGTTCCACTTGTGCTGGGTGATCTACAGGACCCCTCGAAGTCAATTTAACTACTAGAAATTTTCAGACCTTTCGAAATAGACTTTAATGCCCTGTCTTCAAGAGTACCTATGATACACAGGAAGAATAAATGCAATTATTTCAGCAAAATTATTTAAAAGGTAGTGAGCATGTCCGGAGTTAAACTATGCAGATGAGCAGCCTACAAACAGCACAAAATCAGTAAAAGCAGAACATTTTTACTGGATTAGTGGGATGTACTGGGTCAGCGAAGAGTCCAAAATGTACAAGAACCACTGAAAAAAGAGAGATTGGCAATAGTCAGAGCACTGGAAGGAAGAAGTCAAGTGAGATGTCTCCCTGTTTCAACAGCAGCAAACAGTTCAGTCAGCTCATCATTCTAAGCATCAAGAACTGAGAAAAAAACCCAACCAACCTTAAAAGGGTAAATTAAGTGAGGCAAGTTTCAGACTAAGTAGTTGAGCAGACAGAAACCTATCTTATGCTGTCTGGATTATGCTCTACCTCTAGAGATACACAAGTAATATCTGATCTTAACAGTAGTAAAACTGAGTTATTGGTGGCAAATACTTTAAAAGTAAATTAAGTATTAATTTTGTTCTGCCTTTTGCTTTCTTCCATATGCTACCAACATAAATGTAAACACCCTAATCACTGAGTATAGTTTATTTTGGAGGAGATTTTTGTTTAAAAATAAATCACTGTCATCAGCCTGACGCTTATCAGGACCTTCAGCAGAGTAAAACAATATCTGGCCTTCATAATGAGGAAAAAAACTGGGGAAACCTAGTTGGCTTCAAAATACTGGAACTGGATTTGCCATGAATGTGTAATTTTGGGTTTGGGGTTTTTTTTTAATAAGGATTGGGGGATGTGTAAACTATCTGTAAAAATCTAGTGTGTTTTTCTAGAAGGCAGTTTTGATTAATTGTGCAGTCTTTTGGTTTTGCTTTTAAAAATAATAAGACCTGTGCTTTATATACCTGTATGTCAACATACAGACTTCTAACTAAATTCTGCCAATTGAAGTGCTTCATGCTTCACTACTAACCTGGTTCCCAACACTGCTATATCACAGTATCTTCCTGCAGCTCTCAAGTCAGGCGTGAAGACTCCGCATCATTTACAATTTGCTGGCTTCTAAGCAAAGATTTGAACCCCAGCCCTCAGGGTTATCTTGGCTAATTTACCAAGTCTGACTGAAAGTTCACCAAGTATGAGTCTGCTTTCAGGAACACAGCTTTGAAGTTCATTAGAATAACTCAAACCCATAAAACCAGTAGATTTATCAGCACCTTGGAATGAAAGCTTTAGAATAAAAGAATGGAATGAATAAATATCTATGCATTTTGTCACTTGCAACTCTCATTACTCCTAGGTCCCTGAACTTGACATCTTCTGGAAGCACCAAGAAACCTTGCCCTTTCTCTCTTTCTCTGTGTACCGCCACCCTCTCTTCAGAATGCTCTTCCCATTCTGCAACTACAAACTCTTATAACTCTGAAAGGGAGCAACATCCTAGTTTGGATGATGCCAGATCATTAAAGCTTCTCCCAGCAGCTGATGACCTAACAAGTGTCATTTTATCTTCTCTAAAGCAAAGCTCCTACAAATACTCATCTTCACCATTTCCTTTTCTAGCCCTTCCAGAGTCTAATGCCATTCCATGGCACTGCATAGTAAAATACAAGGTCAAAGCTGTGTAATTAAAAATAACACAGACTTTTTTTGTCCAGTTTGTTGCAAGTATCCCCATAGGGCTGAGAAATCTTCAAGACAGAAGTACCATACGGGCTGCTGTAAATCCAGATTAGGTTCAGTACGTTCTACTTTTAATGTTTTGTAAATTGTGTTTTATTTTGGTTCCCCTTGTTCTCCATACTTATTGAAAACATAAAAGTAAATATTAAACAACTATTGATTGTTATTTATAAAAGCTGTAACTCATAGTAGAACAGTATGTTAAATCCTTAAGAGCTTAAAAGATCACTTCATCTAATTCTTTTTCCCTCCTCCTGTAAAATGTAATGATGACACGGTATCACAATGTAACAGCTATACTGGTGATGCTTTCAGATGTAATCCCTAAGACCTCTTAAAAACTACGTATTATTGCCTTTATAGCCTCCCACCTCACTTTAAAGGGAGAATGGGAACAAAAGGAGAGAAGCCTTAAACCTTGAGATCCACCTGCCACTCCCCCCTGCCAACCTCATTACTATTCCACATGGGCAAGCACAGAGCATTTTAAATCCAAGATAGTCACAGCTTAGATGTACTCACCTGTATTCATCTAGATGTTCAATGATGCAGCATTTCTTCATTTGCAACATCTTGTTAGCTTTGTAACACGAGGCTATTATTTTTTTTTAACCCGTTAAAGGGACTTTTATTACATTACTCTTAAGCTGAAAAGAGCTTCCAGAAGAGTCTTGCAAAAAAACAAAATAAAAAAACCCAACACCCTTGATTATCACAGTAAAGAATATTCTGGGTATGTTTACGTATTTCCAATGAATATATAAAATGCTGTTCACTTAAGTAATAAGTAACGTTTATCAAACTCAAGTAATTCAGTTGAGGATACAGAAAAATCTGAACGTACCATACACACACCTTGTTACTACTTCATTAAGTCTGCAATACTTTTTATTAAAAAGATCTAATGATTAGTGACTCAGAGACGGAGCAAGCACCACTGCACTTCCAGAAGACACATGAATCACTGCATAGAGCATGAATGTGTTTCCCCAGGAGCCAATGAAGGTAGAAGCTGACTGCTGTTCTCTAGCTACGAGATTATTTCATGAATCTAAAATATTACTTTGATATTCACCCAGTCCAAAGAGCTTTGCTTTCCACAGACAGGTATAATTTATATTTCCTACATCACATGTTTAGAGACCCACCAACCTGGCATTTTCCAAGCCCTTTCTATCCTCTAGAACTGAAGTCTTAAAAATAGGGATAAGAACATGAGGAGCATTTTGTTTCTTCATTTTTAGGTAGTCGTGTATGTTGAAGAATGAAACAGTAAGAGAACTATACAATGAGAAGCACATGTTATTTCAGGAAATGTTTTAAGATAGGAACAAACCTGCAAACGTACAACGAAACTCATGCTATACTTGAACTCCACATGTAAGGTCTTTGTTTAGTCGGCAGTCTTTTAGTACATGAAATTTACTTCTACTCCTTTCCCTTCATCAAGGGTTTGCATAACCAGATGTTCTTATACACTGCAGTTTACAGCTGCCCCGTATGGAACAGCAACTATAAATATGTATAACTATGGAAACCAAAGCAAAGGTCAGAAGAAAAAGTCAGGAGTTTAGTAACCTGATGCCACAGTTCTTCTAAGTTACTGAGCCTACATCTTTCCCCAATGAACCTAATTACAAAATATGTCAAACACATTTTGCATCCAAATGCTTCTCTCTATATTCTTAAAACCTGATGAATGCTTGCTTTTTACTTACAGAAAAGTAATTTGCATTAAGATTTACCATATTCCTAAGAGTTGACAAATGGTTTCTGACAGAAACAAAATACACTGAACACCCACTGTATTCAAGAAGTTAGTGGCACATCTCAAAACTTGCATCTGTGATTGTTCCAGATCCTACTGAGCCCCAGTGTCCATTAAATAATCCTATGTTGATGAAGCCCATATAGCCAGGGCTTCAGAGAATAAATATCACTTGCTTTTTCTTTTCCAAACCATCTCCCCCTTTTGCTTAGTGAACAAAAAGCAACTACTAGCACCAATAGTTCAGTAATACTACAAATATCTCTTACCTTGAAAGTTACAAGAAATATTAAATAGAGTATTTGCACGTCACTACATTATCTTCTAGTGAGAAACAAAAGTACAACACACCTGCAAAAGCACATTCAGCTGGATGGTTGATTTACTAAGCCCACCAAACCTGTCAGTTATCCTAAACTGAAAAAGGATCTAATTTGTGCCTTCAGGAACACATACAAACTCCTTTTTTTTGCTACTGGCAAAAGATGAGATCAAGAGAAGTGTTTGAGCACAAACATATTTTGCTCTGAGCTGTTCTTCCTTCCATGATTAGGAAAAGAAATGAAAACCCCAACTCCATTTTACCCCTAAATTCAGCATTCTCTCCACCAATATACAGCCTTTCAGACTGGGTCACAGGTAAATAACAGGCATGGCTGACAATTTCAAAAGGAGGACTGTCAAATACTGTGTAGCTGAAATTACCAAATATTTTGTTTTCAGCAAAACCGTAGTTGACTCAGCTCTGGCACACATTACAGAATTAGCAAATAGCAATAGAGTAAGGCTTTTAAATTCAGAAACCTATAAGGCAATTAAGCCATTTAACATAAGAATCAAGTATTTTCAGAGAAGTGCCACCCAAATGAATGACAAACTTTAAACAATGGAGTTCTTCTTACAACAATAAGGTTGGGGCACAAAGGCAAAGTTTAAATATTTAATTTAGACTGATCTGTAAGTCATTAATTTTTTATTTATGTAAATCTGCAATTCAGAAAGAGCTAGACAGCAATGCAACCCATTCTGGATGAAAGCAGGGTGAGTGTCTCCAACACAGAATGGGAAATAACCCATCACCTCCAAACAACATCACCAGCTTTTTACATAGACATCTGAGGCCATGACAATCAGAACTGCATACGCTCAGAATTTTGCTCACTATTCCAAAAATGCAGCTTGATCACATATCTGGAATATACAATTGCAGCATCAATTTACAATAAAATTATTCCTAAGAATACGCTGTGTTTTGAGAATGCCACAGGCAATCAGAAGCTACTTTGCACTCAGGCCTTGTCAATGGTGACAGAGCATCACTCATCCAAAGCCAACACACCAAGGAAGTAGAGACATTAATATTAAGAGAAATAACCACATATGCATTTCTATATGCAGGGTAAGACAAAGGTTTTAGCTGCTAGCTGTTCTAAAACTCGAAGCAGTTCTCCTAAAGCAACTAAGGTTTATTAAACCAGCAAACATGTCAAAGAGAAAATTCTAACCTCTTCCAAGTCCAGACAGTATTAAAAGCAATTTATTTTTCTATTTTCATTTGTAATAATTCTTAAATTATTTCTGCTGAAATTATGTATTTAAAACTTAAGTCAGCCTGGCTGTTAGAGGACTAGAATGTCTTGACATTACATGTGCTTTGTAAAATTTGTTTCTACTTTTCTGGGAAGCAAGAGGAAACCTAATAAATGTTAAAGCTTTTCCAAAATAAGCCTTGTTCCAACTTCAAAAGTTCAGTAATTTTTCAGGTTCAAGGTTCTCGGTATTAAGTCAGATTGGTCAAACAGCTAGTAGTGAAAAACCTGAACTGATGATATATATATGCTGTTGTGCTCCTTAAGGTTACATATAAACAAAATAAAACATTTCATGACCTCATTTTGCTGTCACACAGATGTGCAAAGCCAGTTTTACAAGGAACTCAGTTTATGTGCCATTTCCAGCAAAACCCAGAAGTGACATGTGTCTAAGAACTCAAAATGGAAGCGTTTCAACTAGGTGAGAAGACTACGTGTCCACAATGCCATTTCAAAGGAAGCATCTCACACAGAACATGCTACATCTGCACATCTCTAAGTGTTGTCTGGTCAATCTTCCTCCTTCCAGCACTGTAGGCATGTGGGTAGCCCAGGGCCTGGAGTAAAAACTGTTCGGTGGTGGAAGTATGGATAATAAGAAACAAAGGGAAAAGGAACAGTGAGGACCTCTGCAAGTGTTACTGAAAGGGTGAGTGGAAGTGCTGCAGTCCAGCAAACTCAACTTCCAATCCACAATCCAGTCAGATCACCCAATGATCCTTTCCAAAGGAAAATGCATCAACTCCATCAACAGGGGTTCAGGAGGTCTGCAGACTTGGGACTGAGCACCAGGACCATCCACCAGGCACACGGGATACTGAGGTTTGTACAGCAGGGACTCAAGTGGGGCAGCTTGATTGCTGTGGGGCACCTGTGTGCTGAGGAGGCTCCAGGGCCTGGTAAAATTCAAGAGATATGAAAAAAAGAGATCCCATGTCAACTGGAAAGAGTTACATGTTGCCTTAGAGCCACAAGGAAAGAGTACATGCAGTGTATACTTGATACGAACAACCTGCACCATGGTCAAGTTTAGTAGAGAGTGGAGGTAGACAGAGCTGAGCTGGCAGTGATGCTGATGAAGCAGGACCTCCCCTCCTCCCTCCTGCAATGGAAGCTTAATGTCTTTTTTTTATTATTATTTTCCAGTGTCCACTATTCCTTATGTTCCTTTCTAACCATCTTAAGTGAGGCCCATAAAAGACAGACAGACATAGGAAAGAAGAGGGGAAACAAAATTCTTTAACTAGACACAAATCAAAAAAGTACAGTGAGGGTCAACATAAAGGAAAAGGACCTGTAAAGAAGAGTAAGCAAAGAAGTCCCTACAGCACCCATTGTTCTCTGAAAGGGGACCGAGTATTGCACTTGAAGAATTTGAGTGATTTCTGTTCTAACCTAGCAAGGCCTTGCTTAAATTACTGACCAAGAGACAAAAGCATGTAAATCAGACAATTGAAGTCCCTGGCACATAGCAGTCTGAATAGGAATTGGTTTTGGAGGGTGCTTATAAAATAGATTGCACTTTTATTGATTATCAAAATAAAAATGGTACACATTCTGCTGGCTACTTATTGCAGTCTCCAGAAGACATAGCTTAACCACCTGAAAAGGAGCACAAAGAGTTTACAAACTCTTACAAACAAGCCAAATCATTAACTGCAAGTGAACTAATGATTGGTTAGACCATGTTTCTGTAACATGCCTTCATCAAGAGTTTTTCAAAGGCTAAAATCTCCATCAAAATAACAGCTTACAAAGTATTAATTAAAAGTAAACATTCATCCCAGTGAAAATATTAAACACAATTTTATGAAGCAGTCTTGTTTAATGTTTAGCTACTCCATTTATTACCAGATTCATTTCATATCCCAAACATTATCTCTCAACAAAGCAGAAAGAAATCCACATTGACATGTAAACATTTAAAAGCAAATTTAATAAAGTTTATTTCAAAGCATTTTCTGAGGAATGAAAAGTTAATGAAATGGAAACACAGCTTCTATATCCTGTGGGGAGAGGGCTACACTGGGAAGGAGGAGGATGGGAATGGATCCCACTGCAGGTGTTAAATCCCATTTCAAATCACACAATTTCTGACAGATACATTTTAAAAAGTTCTAGTAAATTCAGTTTAAGAATGCCTTTTTTTTTTTTTTTCAGATTTAAGAGATTTTATAGTCTGAAGTCTTCTATGCAGAAAGCTCTTGAGAGACTGCAGCAGTGTAAGTAACAGTATCATGGGAGGAGAAAAAACAACAAAAGCATCTCTAAGAGGTATTGTAACTAAAACTAAAAAAGTGAAACTAAAAAAAGCAGGGTGTCTGTGATAACTTTTAGAACCCAAACTTTTACATTTTTAAGGCTACTTTTTACATAGTCAAAGTAAACAAAAGTTTTAAAGGCAAGAATTTCTCACGGGGACAATGAATTGTTTAAATTAATGAAAATTTGCTATACACACACTTAAATACGTATTTAGACGCCTGTATACATACATAGGGAGAAATAGCTACACAAATCAAAGTCATCAGAACAGATCAAAACAGTCTTTGATAATTAAAGCTTGAATAACTTTTAATAATAAGAATGACCTTTATTGTTGGGGATCCTGTCTTGGAGAAGTTTTGATTGGGGGCAAAGTCATTAGATACTTGCTAATAGAATTTCAGTTTTATTTATGAACTCGGAACTACAACAGGACATGTGGAGCCTACTGCTGAGCCAAGTGACCTGATTTCTTTTCTACTCTATATGGGCCTGCCACCCACTGAAAACAGAAAAATATAGGACAGCTTTTTAAAGTTCAACTGGACAAGAGTGGACATTTTGCCTTGAAAACAGAATTCTGAAAGCTAGAATAATTTTGTTCATAGAAATTGGGTTTTTCAAACTCTTTATATCAGCATTTAAAAACCAGGTTATGTCAAAACTGAAAAGTTATTTGAATCATTTACCATGTCTTCCAAAAACTAACTTTGTCACTGAAGGGTAGCAAAATTTCCCTGGTTAGTCAGACATATGTTTCAAAGAATTTAAGTTCAATAATACTAAAAATCATAAGAAGTCATCTATGCCAAATGGAACAATTAATAAAATAAGCAATATTTTCCCTAAAGTATTAGCCACTATCACATTGAATGAAGACATCATTTCTGAGGAGCAATTTGGAGGAAAAGATGAAAATTCTGATCATTCCTGAATTCTGAAAATTCCCCACCAGCCGCAGCTTTGGAAGGGGGAAGATCAGCCTTTTCTGCTCAGAACAGTAACATGTGTTGTTTGCAGTGGGGAATGCCTCATTCTCCATTCTGTGTCTGTTTCAAAACAGGGGCACTGCTGATTTATAATAGTTACCCATTTTCTGAATGATCACCCAAGCACAGTGTTTAGCCTTTTTCTTCTTTAATTGTTTATTATGGTACAAACCCAGATTTGATCATGGTGAATAGTAAAACATAATATGTTAAAAAAGTAGAACACTAGCATTGAGAAACTATACAAGGTAACCCTCTTTTCCTCCAAGACTTAAAAGATGGTTATTTTACATTTTGGGTTTTTGCCTGCAAACGTATTTCCAAGCATTTAGCTGCTAATGCAAATGAACTCACAAAAAAAATTCCACAACACTGCTCAGTTGCTACAAAAGCCATCCTGCCTCTTTCAGCCCCAGCTTTCACCACAGATATGTCAAACAACTTCACTGAATTGAGTGCTGCTTATCTCTTCCTTCCTCACTACGAGGATTTAAAAGCACAGTAGAAACAATACTTGATTGAATCATCTCTTCACTGAAACCATAACAACATTAAAGAACACGCAAACAATACTTAAGAGGGGTTCAATTCACCTCTGGCCCTGTAACACTATTGTTCTTTGTGCTTATAAAAGCTATTGTATTAAAACCAGCAATATAAAAAGACCTTCAAGAATCAGTACACTCTCAAAGGTAAATACTATGGCATCACTTGACAATAAATAGATGTTTTTCTGTCAGTTGGTCAGCTCTTCTTTGCGCATGCACAGAATACCTGTGCTGTAGTAGGAGAACGAGTTAGAAGGAAACAAACCTGCATGGAGCCCTTCCTGAGCACCTCAGATCCAGCAGGACAAGTGAGCTCGGCAGCAGGGCTATGAGCAGCATGGAAGTGTTCACATCAACTAGCAAACCCTTCAACTTTCAAGCCTGCCTCACATAGAGTCATCCATCTTGGACACAACCAATCTCAAGCAACTTTTAAATACAGTGAAGTTACTCAATTCCTTTCAGAGAGGAGAAAATAAAGATAAACAGCCATAACAGGAAGACAGCAGTTACACCAGCAACAAATGGTCTCTCTCTGCAGGTTTTGCGTATTTTTGTATCCATCAGGACAGACAGGAGAGGCATCTCGTACTATTTTCTTTGTCATGCCTCTGTCCCCTAATTTCCCACCAAAACGTCAAACTTGACAAAAGCAAATTTTCAGAAGGAACTTAAGTGACTTGTGGATGAGCTCTAAAAAGAAATTTCCTTAAAGAAGGATGTGGCCATCTCCATGAAGAGTTCAGTAATTAACAGCTGTAACTACACACTAGGAAACTATAGGAAACAAGAAGTTAAATGAGATCTTGCTCTAGAAAGTGGTTTGTAAGACAACACAATGGGCCACACCCTATAGCAAGAGGTATATAATGGAAAGGTTCTCTCCACTGCACTTAAAAAAACACTATATAATCACTCTGAGCTCAAAGTGTTTGTACACTACACAAGTATTAAAATCTGTATTCTCTTCCTTCCTTGCAGACCCAAGAGATTGTATCTCAAATGAATCACTAATGGAATAACAATCACAGTAATAAAAAGCCTTTTTGAATAACTAATCTACAAAATCAATTTTCTGACTTATTAAAAGGGTAAAATGTTTGCTTGGGACAGTTTTTCTTCTCTTGCTACTACATCAAGTGTCACCTTTTAATACCATTATTATTTATTCAGTATTTTCAGCCAAGTAGATACCTTGTGAAGACCTGGCTATTGATTAAAGCAATAGATATAAATCAGGGAGTACATAGAGATGTCTGGAAGAGTCATCTCTGTAAAGTCACTTTCAGGAATCAAAGGCTTGGCAAGACATACTGACTGAGACATAATGCTAGGAAAAATTAAACTGGGGAGAAAAGAAGTCTAGTTATCTAATTTAAATACCTCACAGGTAAGTGTTTCCCAGATGTTTAGTAAGCTAACAGATACTAAGATGGCAGGTACTTTTTGAGAAGCACTAATTTTTCCTGAACAAAGACAGCCCATATTTAATTCCAGTAGCATCAGATATACTTTACATACCTTACTTTTGCTAAAGTGCTATTTGTCTACATCTATTTTCATGCCCTCTCAGGTCCTCCAGAATTTCACTGCTGGCCAGCTAAGGCTCAAAATTATTGTCCACATCTCTTGAACAGCTCAAAATAATTTTATGTTCTAACAAGTGAAAGTCATCACATAAAATGAAGTTACTTGACTACTTAGAAAAACGCTGCCCCAACAGCAAACAGATGGACTCATGCAGCCTTCACTGCAAGAAATCAGAAACATGAAAATAAGCTTTATGGTGCAAAGGAACAGCTTCTACTGCAATGCTGAATCTCTCACAGGATCCACAGTTTAAGTCAGGAACATCTACCTACATTAAACTGCGGTACAAGCAATCTCCAACAACTTGAAAGAAGGCAGAAGTTGTGAATATCCCCAAGTCCTAGCACCAATGGCCTACACACACTCTGGAGAGCTAACAAAGGTTCATGATGCCTAAACCCCCAGTGTTGATGAGAACAGCTTCTTATTTACTATAATGCCTGGGCATTTTCAGATAAATACAACTGAAAACAAGGCTTCTCAAAATATGACATTTTCAGGGAAAACATTCCATTTTATAAAACACCACTGAACACTTATCAATTTAGTACCTGAAAGTCCATTTTCACCACTCACTCCATCACCCACACTAACGAGCCAGCATTGTTGAGAAGACAATAAGCTGATGTAAAGGGAGCTGAACCAACCCCACCCTCCCTCCCCTCCAGGTTCCCCCGAGATAATGTTGTGCCAAAATCCTATCAGATGTACTTTGATAGTTCTTAACTCTTCAGCGTTTCAGACAGGATGAACTTGGGCACATCTGCATTTCTTTATTGTCAGAATAATGACAGGATAATGGCCCTGGCACTAGGCCAGACATTTTTTGAAGCATTGTTGGCACCGATCATATTTGCAATACTATGAGTAAATGGTCTTGCCTGACAGTTATGGAACAAGTCAAGGAAAAAGAAAGTTATTCCCTAAGTTTCCAGCATTTGTAAATAACTCCTTGTTTGTTAAGATCTTTTGTTACCAAGTAGTCCACATAACTGTTTTGAGACTTTTCTGAAAAAAGACACCTTCTGTAGACATAGAGGTGCTGTGAAAAGAGAAAATAGGCCCCGTCCTCCAACCCTTACAAAATCAACCTTGTATCTACAGAAACAGTTGAACAAACTCCATAAGCACTTGTGAACTAACTTAACACAAATCTATTTGAAATGTAGGACAAGAAAGCTGAAAACATCTATATCACACATTTATATCCTTGTGATGCCCTGACAACACATAAACATATTAAATAAACTACAAAGTAAAAGTTACTCTCTTTCCTCCCTCACAATTTCAAGGAGGAGCTTGTGTACTTCAGGATTTCTTACTGTTTGCTCAGAAATAAGCATATCCTGAAGAGGAGACAGCAAGGCCACAAGTTCAGATCGATGCTTAACTAAAGGCCCAAAGACTGCAAAACATGGAAAGAGACAATGCCAAGGCAATTCACAAAATTAAGAAAGTGACAGCCGGTCGAAGGCAGATGCTTTTAGCACCATACTGCCTTCAGACTGCTTACATATGAGAGCGAATTTCTTATTCACATAAAGGCTTTTAGCAACTTACAGAGATGGACAAGATAAATAAGCTTTTGAGATATGAACCTCTGGGTGCTCATATCTGTAGCAGGTTTCTGCTACATCTAAGAACCTTGTCCTCAAATAAGGCTGTCATAGAAGACTACAAGTCCTACCTCATTGCTGTTCAGTCAAAATATAAAGACAAACAGTAACTGGATTTGTCTTTCAAAATGAAATACTTAACAGAAATATTGTAGCACATTGTGTTTCTGTAAGATATTAGAAATATTACTATATTTAAGATATGAAGTTGGTTAAGACATCTGACCTAACAGAAGCATAATTAAAGAAAGGGTATTTATTTGGTTAATGCTCACCTACATATCACACCAAAACTACCTACCTTTGCTATAAACTATCATAATAAACTTCCACTGAAATAGTTTAGAAGCCATGTGAGCTCTCTCCAGCTCTTGAAATAAACAAGGTTAAAGATTTTCTGAAACAAATAGGCTTATCTAGTGTTAACAAAAATCCCCCAGGAACTCTCCACAGTCACCATACAGAGAGCTGTAGAGATAAGTACTGGCTGGAATAAAAAACAAAAGCATTCACAGAGAGAATAAAAAACAACCACCACTACCATCAAACAACAAGAACTAGCATGGAAGATTAGGTCCCACCTGAGACTCAGATCAGAAAGGTCAACATCATTGAACATGCTTCAGTCTGTGTATCTGAGGAAAAATAAACCTGTATTTTCTGGAAGTTTCTTTAGTTTTGGCAGCACAGTACCCTAGTCCTCAATGAAATCTACACACTAATCCCTGTCTACCTAGTGTAAATATACAGAGTGAAAAACAGGAAAAAAAAAAAAGGCAAATTTCTCAACAGGTCACCAACTATATGAGAGTTTAAGGAAATGTCAGGTCTCAAAATAAAGACCCTTAATTTAAAGGGCATAGGACTGGACAAGCCAACTTTCACCACAGAGAAATTACAGCTAGCTCTAATTTTAACTGCCCTTGAGCCTGGAACCTGCAGTTGGCCTGGTTCTGCCAAAACACATCAAGAATCCTGCAGGAGTGCTTCTTGGGAGGGAAAAGACAGAGGTGATTGGTCCACCCGTGAGCACTGCAGTCATAGTTCAGAGAACCAACCCAGCATCCTCCAAGAGTAGATAAAGGCTTTCCTTGGACCTGCTCTTCAACATGATGCTAAACCACTTATGTGCTGTACAGTCAGAAGTTCAGGCACTATGCGCTTCTAACTAAGCTTAATAACATGATTTGGTACCAAAATGTGCTGCTTAGTTTTGAAAGCAGCTTTAGGATGATTCTGATGATGATTAGGCTGCTTATTCATCATCTAGAGTTCGGTGTGAACCAAGGTCTCTGAAGACTTACTGGTGACCTAGCAGTACTGCGGACAGATTCAGTGATCCCCTGAGCTGTAACCATTTCTTTCAAACAGTATTATTTCCATTCAAAAATTCTCTGAATATAACCACAATGCACCTGCTCTAATTTAGGACCAGTTAGAACCACAGTTGTGTCAATACTGCAATATAATTTTAGCTCTTTTCATCCTCCTATTTAACATCTACGTGTTCCAACACAGAAGCCTCCAACTGCATAGACTCTTGGAGGCTCGCAGCTCCCAGTTCGTTGCTCAGCATGGGCAAAAGGGAAGCAGGCAAGGAAGAGTGACAGAAAGACATTAAGATACTACATTGATGTCCCATCATACCTGAAACAGAGTGGTGGTCTCAGCTCAGTTCCCAGAGGGCTGGTGACTGCTTCCATACTCTTTTTGTGTGTCTTCTATTAGCATTTCCAGTTTAAAACCTAAATAGCAAACCTATAGAAAATAAGAGGCTTTGAACAGTAGTACTCTCCCCCACTAAGCACAAGGCCAAGTTCCCATCAGCAGTATGTAGTATAGGGGCATTTTCTGTCCTATTTATACTGCAGATAACTAGGAAGCACAACGCTTATTAGTAACTATATTTATTGCAAAGAATTTACAGGAAAGCCAAAGTGAAAAGCATGTTAATTTATAATTAAAAACGCAGGAGTTGTTTTAAAGTTTATTTCATTGTTCCATGATGCAAATGCAAGCTTCTGTTTAAATAATGCTCCTCCAAGAAAAGTCATGAATAGACAAGTGCAGATCTTCATTTCAAAAACTTGTGTTGTAGAGAACCGTTCACGTATATTCCTACTCAAAAAAATGTTTAAGAGGGGGTTCTCTTAGGATGAATAGAGGGAAGCATGCCTTCTCCCACTTGGATCCAGGGATTTATTCATTACTGTCATAAACTTTAACTCAGTGTTGAAAAAGTGATGTTGTACATCTTGATACGGGCATTTGAAGGAGACCTCTAAAGACGACAATAGAGGTTATCAAAGTTATACAACTAAGCGCACATAAAAAATCCAAACAGTAAAAATGCCTTCAACTATAAAATCCATGTCAGACATTGGAAGGGGTTTTTTTTGTTGTTGTTGTTTGGGAGTTTTTTCCAATTAATTCATTGTTGCAGATTATTTTTTGGAGAAGAGTAAGATGGCTGAAAAAACACCAAGTTCATGAACATCCTTAAAACAGTCTTCAAATGTTTACAAATTAACTGCTATGCATCATTCAAGCCTTAGTTACACAACAGCAGTGGTGTTCCTCCTCATTCCAGCTTCCATAAATCAAGAGTATGTGATGTAATTATGAAAAAGGAAATGAATAATAATACTAAAAAAAAAAGATATATTTTAGCATTTTAAAAAACTTGGACTAATTTACAGAAGCAATAGTATGGTTAATATAAACTTCTATGTCAAGAGAAACAAAACACTTTTGTTTAGTTGAAGTTTCTGGCAGCATTTGAGCTGACAAATTTAGATTTAGAATTTAGCCACAAGTATGTAAAAGACACTAGTGGGAATTGCAGATGAACTGAGCATACTAAGAATCCCCAGCCTATCTCTGAAATATTTATGTTAGATCAAGCAATATCTCAATTAACCTCTCAAGCAGTAGTCACACCAGCAGCAAGTTACAGTTCCACAGTGCTGGCTACCATATAAAGCCAAAAGACAGTTGACCTCATCCTTCCCAACATGGTAGAATAACTGCACTAGTCTTCCTATAGTCTTAATACAGTAACAGCAGAATCATGAAACAACTTCCAGAGACAGCATAAGACTTTATACATGTTTTAGCCCATTTTAATAGTCACCATTTACAGAACAGATTCTCTTGAAGCTGATGTCTACAGAAGTTTTTATCAGTGTTTGGGTTCATGAACATTTTATTTTTTCCCATATTGTTAATAAGAAATATTAACCATTACTTTTTAGAGGCAGGTGACACCATGAAGCAGAGCAGAGCCTCAGCAGGTATATCCAGAGCCAAAATTGTTAAGAACTCCCACCAGGAATGATGAAATACATTGCTTCAGACATGGAGGTATGACCTACTAGTTACCCTAAAAAGGCCTTCCTATAGTAGGCTGTTCACTGTGCTCTACTAGAAATGCTAAATATAGCTTGCATTTTTTCAAGCTACACATAGTAAATGACTAGAACTCATGCAGCTCCGGTTTCAAAATATTTCTGGACTGCCAGAGAAATATATTAACAGGAAAAGCAGGTGAGGAAAGGGGCCACACAGATTACAAAACTTTTACTCATTAGATCTCTGCAGTACTTCCTTTCTTGAACTTCTGTGACACAGCAAAGGAATGAAAAAACCCACCAATATGACAACTGTCTCTTTTCTTACTATCATTATAAAACCAGGCAAGTAAATAATAGTGCAGACAGTTTGCTTCTCATTATTTTTTCAGGGAGATAAGTCAAGATAATGCTGATCAGACTGAAAACCATGCCCTTGTATAGTCCCTTCTCCAGTTCTAACCAAAGCAGCAACTTTACCTTATAATGTACATCTCACAGGAACAACATGACACACAGGAAAAACAAAACACACAAACAAAAACCAAACCAAAAAACAACCCAACCAACCAAACACATGCAAACAACCAAATAATAGAGTGCCGTATACCTTAGAACCACAGAATCCTTAAAGTTGGAAACAACCTTCAAGATCATCAAGTCCAACTGATCACTAAATATTATCACAAACACCAAACAATCTCCTGAAGTGCCACATCTATACATTTTTTAAGCACCTCCAAGGATGGTGATCCCACCACCTCCCTGGACAGCCTGTTCCAGCTCCTCACCACTCTCTCAGTAAAAATATTTTTCCTAATATCCAACCTAAACCTCCCCTGCCACAACTCAAGCTCCTTTTGCCTTGTCCTATCGCAAGTCACCTGGGAGAAGAGACCAACATCCACCTCAATACAACCTCCTTTCAGGTAGATGTACAGAGTGATAAGATCTTCTCTCAGTCTCCTTTTCTCAAGACTAATAACATCAGTTCTTAATTAAAATACTCCTTTGCATTCTTAAATAACTCCCTGTAGGACTGTCAGTACAACTACCCCACCTCCCCAGCACTCTAAAGGAGCGGTGACATACACATTGCAGATGACACCTGAAACCCCCACTCTTGGTTTTATACTTTGCCTGCTTTCGTAGTCTCAGATCATGAGCTGGGAATCGTTTCCATACTGGAACAATACACTAAGACTCCCATTTAAAAAAGGAACATCATTTCACATGGCATAATCTTAGATTAGGTCGAATAAGGTTATTTCAAGCTTTCAAAAATGGGAGTGGATAAAAAGAAAAGATGAATCCATCTTCTTGGAAAAGCACTACTCCAAGCCTACACTTGCTTCATGGCAGCAAGCACAAACAGACTGACATATAACTCCTCTTTTAATGGTGCGATTTAATTGACAACAAATGCACTCCTGTAATCACAAAATGGTTGAAGTTGGAAGGGACATCTGGAAGTCATCCTGTCCAACCCCCCTGCCGCTCAAGCAGGTTATCCAGGAACACATCCAGATTGCTTCTCCTCCCAACAACAGAGACTCCATAACCTCCCTAAGCAAACTGTGCCAGCACTCAGTCACACTCACAGTAATAAGGTGTTTCCTAATGTTCAGAGGGAAACTCCTGACTTGTAGTTCTGTGCCTACTGGCCCTTGTCCTGTCACTGGGCATCACTGAAAAGAGACCAGGCCTGTCATCTTTGCTTCTTCAATTCAAGTGTTTTTATGCACTGATGAGATACCTTGAGACTTAGTCTGAACAGTCCCCACTGCTCTCAGACTGGAAAGATGTTCCAGTCCCTTCATTACCTTGGCAGCCTTTTGCTGGATTGTCACCAGTATGTTCCTATCTGTCTTATGCTGGGGAGCCCAGAACTGGAACCAGTACTCCAGGAATGGGTTTCCCAGTGATGAGCAGAAGGGAAGTACTACCTCCCTCCACCTACTGGCAACACTCCTGGGAGCCTGGGAGACTAACAGCCTTCTTTGCCTTAGAGCTCAAACACTGGCTCCACCATGCTCTCTTTTCTGTTTCCATAGTAAAAACATATAATGATAAGAAAATAATTCACAGGCAACAAACATCTGTGCTTTTAATTTTCTTTAAATACTAGGTTTTCTTAAAAAGAGAAGTTGCGCTAAGCCACTGCTATAGCACCCATCTTTCATGCACCTATCAAGACACAATGCTAGTGCTTGAAGCCACATAAGGAAGGGTAAGATGAAGCTGGTCACTTTTTCAATTACAGAAATTCATATCATATACAGCAAAGTAATTATCAAAAGAGATTAGTAACAGATGACTGCAAAATTACCTCTGAGCAGTCATACTAGTGGATCTTTATGAAAAAAACAGGAATAAATATCAGTGTTTACCCCTGAAGTAATCTTTTCCTATTAAAAAACCAAAAACCAAACCACAGAAAACACCGTCTGACAACTCCTTTCTCAAACTGAAGTTTTCCATTTGCTTGAAAATATTAGTGTTTAGCAAATCCTTGGACATGCAAGAACAAATGAGATCTTTAACTTCCTAGCTAATATTTAAACAAACAGAAGTGGCAGAAGATGTCTCTCATCTGTGTGTTCCACCAGTACACATACTCTGCTTCACTGTAGGTTACTGTGATGCTTTTATCCCACAGCATCTTTTACTGCTTGTTTGTTCATCTTAATTTTATAAATGGACTGCTGTGCTGCAACGAATTCCCTCAAGGCCGGCCACAAGTGAAGGCCATTCTCCCTGTTCCACCCCATCTCCCTGTTTCAATGGATCACTCTTGTTTACAGCTAGTAATATATGAAGGAAACCCTCCACAACTCTGCTGTTTAAAACTAGCCAATTCTTAAAAATTACTAGCTGTTGTTTAGCCAAGCTATACACATGGCTTTTAGTAATATATGTCTTTAAGAAAACAAAACAAAACCAAAAAAAAAAACCAAACCAACCAACACCAAACCAATTCCTTGAAATTACTGCACTGGAATTAAGTCAATGCAACACCCTTTCACAGAAGGCATAAAAATATTTTTTTTTAAAGTAACAAAAGCCTAGTTCAAGAGCAACCTAGTGCTCTGACAGCTGAAGCTGTAAACAGGGCTGCCATTAAAAGGGACTGCTACTGTCGCCAAGTAACGAAGAATGGAGATACAGATATTAAAGTACTGTCTAAAACTGAGAGCACTTTATCACAGTGCCTTGTTTCTCCATTCCCCTCAGAAGGAGAAATTGGACAGGAACAGGACAATGCAGTATCAAGAACTGTCTTATATGCCAGATCATCCAGTGTATAAGAAGCATAAGAAAACTGCTTTTGTGTTTATCATTTACCCAAAACTGACATATTTAATACTCTGCAGAATTACCTGTTATGTAACATGCCGCTCAGTCAAATCTTCCAAAGCAACATAATGTCTTGTTCCAAACTGCTAAATAATTTGCTTTTTACGTACGTCTCCTGTCACATTCAGTAAATCTACTTAAGGTTTCTCTCCATGCAACAGGAAATTGCCTTAACTGACGCATTCCATTAGACAGCCAGTGCTCAGCTTTGAATTGCTCCTTTGTAAGAAGTCTATGAAACACTGAGAATTCTACTGTATCAACACACACTCTACAGACTAAAGCAAGTCAGATTTAAGCAGATGACTCATGTTAAATACAATAGCAATCTGCTTTGTAAAGAAAAACAGTTTAAAAACTGCCATTAGCAATTTCTTGTATATGTATTTTTTTATATATATAAAAGAGAGAGAGAGAGAGAGAGAGAGAGAGAGAGAGCGAGAGCGAGAGCGAGAGCGAGAGCGAGAGAGAGCAGGTGTTTAAGTCCTTAGGATTTCTACAATAGTCCTGTTATGCTACATCCATTACTGCTTATTTTTATTGTTCAGTAATCCCAAGGACCCCAGGAATCCACTATCAAAGAGATTTTCAAATCTATAGATTTGTCAAAAAGACAGCCTTGTAAACAAATGTAATTATTTATGTACATTATATTCTTGCATTTAATCTAATTATACCTCAGTTTTTCACTGTGAAATTAAAAACCCTATTTTCTTCCTAGACCACAATCAGGATAATTGTTGGTTTCTAATGCCCCATTATACCCAACTGCTCTTTGTACCTCAAACTTCCTATTTTGGATAGGCAAAGGGAACAGCTTTAATAACTCTTTCTGATTTTAGCATCTTACTAAAGAGTCCTGTGCTTTGTCATAACTTTTACATCTTATTTATATTTATTTCACAAAATACTAATAGAAGGGTTTATTTCTCTGCTTCTTGGTGGTAACATTTCCCTTGCAATCCAATTTCATAATTGTTGACTCTCCAGTCCAGGCATTTCTGGATATTATGCAAATCAGGTTTTGCTTAAAGTATAGCTAGTACTTACAATGTTAGATAACTGAAATAACATCACCAGTCAAGATCTGCACAGGTCTCAAAGCAGGCTGCACTCAGTACTTCAGCACAGCCTGACAGCTCTGAAGCAAACATGTATCACTTTTGAAGTTTCCCTAAGAGTAGCATAACAACATTGAACAAAGCCACATGAACTACCAGTTCCAAAATTCAGAGTACTCTGTTTCTTTATAAGTCTGTTAGAAGTTAGAAAGTTAAGATTAAATACATATGGTCGCATTTCAGTCCCTAAATGAGTCCTTACGGGACCACATGTGATGAGGAAGCCAATAGCAGTGCTTAGGTTCCAGCTTAAAAAGAAATCTAAACATTGAACCTAAATGACATAAGTAACTTACAAATATTTGTCAATTAAAAAAAAAATCAAACAGTGAGAATTGTATACTTCATGGAAATTTATATAAGCTTCCTATTTTCAAAAGCTTTAAGATAGAACTGAAAGCAAGATTATACCATTCCCTCCCTGTACAGACAATTGTCACACTTTTAGCCAGACACAATCTATCTCCTCCTCCTTTCCAAGAGCTGAAAAGTACATTTCCAGAGGCTACAATATGTCACAGAAGTGATAGCATAAGCAATTTCAAGACATCCCATCATTCATATACACTGATTAATGCAAGAAATCAGAACCAACCTTTCAAATACACCTGTATTACAATCAAAATATTTTGACTGAAACATTAACTGTTTTTATTTGTAACTCACTTATGTTGTCTTACAAAGTATCCACTGATTTTCATAACAGTGCAGACAGTTCACACTAGCTACATAGTATATAAATTTAGTCTGAAAAAGACTAAAACTCAAGTCAAATTACTCCAGCACTTGCAACACAAGCACCATTGCTTCAGGTTCATTGACACAGGTCTTTGAAATATCCAGTACTAAAGACATGTGATCAACCAGACTCTGAGCCCCATTGAAAAACAACTGCACTGTAAAAAAAGTGTCATCTGACCAAGACCAGTTTACATAAAGTTAAATACCTACTGTCATAGCCCATCTTTTCATACCAGCAAGGCATCAGGAACAATATCAGCTCACAGTCTGCAATCCCCACGTCACCTCCAGCCTCAACATTTGCTAAACAAAACACATGCTTTTGATCTTTCAGAATTCACCTTACAAATCTGTGAGAGGCTTTGTCTATTTGCTCTGCTAATCAGCAAGTAAACTCACAGTTAGGCTTTTCCAATTAATATATCTTTTGTTTAGCTTTCTAGGGGATGCAGAAATTGGTGCTCTTGATACTACAATGACACAACAGACACAGATAGCACACTTTTCAGTCTTTAACAGCAGCCAACACCAGTTACTTGGCCAAAAGATTCATGAAACTCTGCATGCTGTGAGCAACAATTGGGCAAGCGGCCCAGCAGACAGATTTTTAAACCTTTGCTGGTTACATGACAGCCTTACATGAAGATAGCTTCATTCTTCCAAAACTCAGTGGTTTATAATCCAAGTCCATTCTGGAAGGCCCAGCTTTGCCTAGCCAGCAAGAGTGACACGTGGCCTTTACAGTTACAAACTACAGCAGCACAACCCATGTGCTCCCTCAGAGACCAACAGACTGCACAGGGTGGCATTCCACAGCCGGGAGCATGGAAAAGTCCCTGCAACATGTGGTCAAAAGAAAAAGGCCATTTAGGAAGCCAAGCATATAAACAGAAGCACCAACACTTCCATCCTTTGAAAGACTTCACCAGATACTGCACCTCTGCATGTTCTCTGCATCATTGTAAGGCTTGTGCAACTATTTTACTCACAGCCCTTTAGCAGTGCTAATCACTGCTGAAGCCTGTTCAGTGTTTAGGCATTAGGTAGACAGCAGTGAACACAAGCAACAGGTCTCTCCAGCCTACTTCATGTTCCCCAAGAAGATTACTATATTCAAGTTAATTACATGAGCTGATACAATGACTTTCCAAGAGTAGGTAGTGAGTGGAAGGTATCACCAAAGCTACTGGTGCGATAAAGCTTTCAAAGAACTTACAACAGAGTGAGCTACAGCTGGATAACCTCCAATGTATGGAGATTTCTTCAATTACATTCCATAAATTAGCAAACAACCTAATTAAAGAGATATCCATTCTCCATCAACACAACTATTTTTGCTCCCAATTCTGCAGTCATTACTTATGCAAATAATCTCAGGAGCTCTAGCAGAAGTTACTTGCTATGAGAGAGAAGGAAATGTTATGTAATTTAAACACAGTTCTCAGTTACGTATCTCCCATATTAAGGGTAGACACCAATATGGGTATGGAACCTATGTTACTAAATACACTGGGAAATCTTCCTTCCTCTTTGCTCTGGGGCTACAAAAGAAAACCAAACCATTATAATAATTTTATAATCTATACTACAGCAACATAGTAAAAAAAATAAGAACCAAACTTCCTCCTTAGTGCCATTTTTGCTTTGTTTACCTTCCCCTTCCCCCAACAAACTAGTGGTAATTTTTCTTGTAGGTGCCAAGGGTCTCTAGAGATATTTAACTGCAGTTTTAAAACTGAAGAAACAAGCCTCAGGTTTCTTTAGGACAGCAAAGTCTGTCACAGGCCTGGGAAGTGGTACAGAAGAGTTCAAGTGAAGATACAATGGACAGAGGGCAACTCCAGAGACTGCCCACAGTACATCTCTGGGGCAAAGACTTTACCTGTGTGATAATCTTCTCACTGAAGGCCCTGTAATCAACAGCATGATGTGGAAAGCAAGTGGAACACTACTTCTGCAGGAGCTCAATGGGAAAAGATACACTAAATCAATGCTTTAGGTAACACTGAAATAACATTTCATTGTCCAATAAACATCAATAATCACAGCCCTAGTAAGTCTCTCGATATATACACAAAGCCAGCGAACTCGTTCACAGCTCAGACAACAAGAAAGTTCAACAACATAAATGGAAAATTAACCATAATATTTTAATTCTACTCTAGTAGGATTTACTGTGCACCCAAGGATATCCAACATGACACATTTCTGCTGGTATTTTCAAGATCAAACAACCATTTACATGGTGCAAGACACCCTGCTTGGCTGTTACCTTACAAAAGGCCATCTAACTAGAACCAAACAGAATTTTCTGCATATCCTGGATACAAATACACAGTTAAAAATATTACTTTAAGAATAGGACATTCCAACAAGAATGGACATGTTTGACAAGGGTTTTTTTTAATAGGAAATAAGTTATTTAATAGGAAATAAGTTATTATGGGAGGGAGATAGGAGGAAGGTGAAGGACCATTAGTTTTTTATGATTAAAAAAAAAAGAATAAGAAACTAAATACAGCTAACAAGTACCAGATATTTTATACTTTCTGATGGATGATGTTCGTGCAAATTTTATTTCTGCTGCAAAACCAGTTGCTGTCTGCTACCCTTGACAACTACAGGATTTGGTTTCACCTCAAGAGACAGAGGTCACAGGCATTTTATTTCCAAAAAATACACACAATACTTCCAGAAATAAATCCCATTCAGAGCAGCTGTTTTACTACATGCTGTGTTTGTTGACTTTACCACTGACAATGAATCACAAAATCAGAGAATGGTTTGGTTGGATGGGACCTTAGATGGTTAGATAATCTAGTTCCAGCCTGCCCACGATTAGCAGGGACACTTCTCACTAGACCAAGCAGCTCAAAGCCTGGGCTTGAACACGGGAGGGGTCATCCAAAACTTCTTTGGGCAACCTCTTCCATGGTCTCACCATCCTCATAGTAAGAATTTGTTCTTTGTCTAATTGAAAACCTTCTTTCAGTTTAAAGCAATTACCCCTCATCCTATCACTACTCTCCCTTGCAAAAAGTTCTTCCCCAGCTTTCTTGTAGGCTTCTTTCAGGTACTGAAAGGCTGATCTAAGGTGCCCTGGAACCTACTCCAGGCTTAACAACCCCAATTCTCTCAGCCTGTCTTCACAAGAGAGGTGTTCCAGCCCACTGATCACCTTCATGGCCCTCCTCAGAATCACAGAATGTTAGTGATTGAAAGGGACCTAGAAAGATCATCTAGTCCAACTCCCCTGCCAGAGCAGGATCACCTAGACCAAGTCATCCAAGAACACATCCAGGCAGGTCTTGAATGTCTCCAGAGAAGGAGACTCCACAACCTCCCTGGGCAGCCCATTCCAGAGCTCTGGCACCCTCACTGAGAAAAAGCTTTTCCTTGTGTTTACCCTAAACCTCTTGTGCTCCAACTTACTCCCATTGCCTCTCATCCTATCCCTGGATGAATTGAGAGGAGTCTGGCTCCATCCTCCCTACACTCACCTTTAACATATTTATAAACATTGATGAGGTCCCCCCTCAGTCTCCTCTTCTCCAGGCTAAAGAGCCCCAGCTCTCTCAG
>JAOEGS010008720.1:37716-60724 GCA_025447755.1 Corythornis vintsioides | reverse complement strand
AGTAAACACCTACTACAATGTCTGCCTTATTAGTCTCACCTTTGATCTTTACCCACAAGCTTTCAACCTGCTCCTCACTGTCCCCCAGGGTTGGACTAGATGATCTTCTAGGTCCCTTCCAACCCCTAATATCTATGAATTTCATGATCTTAAAGATCTTTTCCAATCTAGGGCATTCTGTGAAATTAGTTTAGTTCTGGTGAGATGTTGAAACCCATCATTCCTATAGATTCAGGCACTCTGGTTACCCACACATTATGCTGAAAGCTTTTGCTGTCTGCTGTGTCAGTAGGTCCAGATTCCAACCTAATGGCAGGTCAGTAAAGAGAAGGTCTATCAGTTCAGCCAGTCAATACTTCCCCCCAAAGGTACCACACTGGAAAGACCTTATACAATATCCAGGCATACTGGGAACAGGCACCATTTCCTAATTGGATATTCACTGCTCCATAAACAGCTCTGATCTCTATTTACAGAGCAATATATCGATTGCTCTAAGCTGGATTTTACTCCCTTAAGAATGATTAAAGATGTTTATAAAGAGAGAAAAACTAGGTATGAGGTATATGCTAGTTTTTCTCTCTTTATAAACATCCTTAACCATTCTTAAGGTGGCTGTTTTTAAGGAGTAAATCTTAAAAACCAAACTGAAAATAGAGGGAGGAAATTTATGCACAAAAATAGGCTTCACCTCAGTGCATACCTTTGGTGTGGAGGTAGAAAGCACAGGTGTAGATTTTGAGACTGCCATTACTTTTCTTTTTTTTGAGATTTCAGAATGCTACTTTGCAGTGTCTTTGTTTTAAAATATCAACCTTTAAAAAATAACCTTTGTTGCAAAGATTTTTTGAAGTGAAATAATCTGGGTGTAAAATTAAATCAAATTTCTAGGGGAATACTAGATATTGACTGGCAAAAAAAAAAAAAAGTTTAATTTTTACTTCACCAAGCGTAAATCAATGTACAGTACACACAGACTTCACAGAACTCCCGTTTTGTTGTTTTGGTTTTTTTTATCCTGCCTTTAAAGCAAACTGTGAGGTCCATTCTCCAACCAGCTGTAATGAGAAACGGGGTTTGAAGATGGCATTAAGCTAATTCTTTAGCACTTATGTTTTTCTTCTGGTTTGCAAGTGCTACAGCTAAATGAATTAATCCCTCATCTAGATATGTTTCTGTGGAGATGTATTTCACACTCAAAAGAAAGGGAAAAGGCAGTTATGCTCAAGAAGTGGAGTTCTGGGCCACTGGTGGAGAAAGATGTCCAAAGACAACAGCACAGGGCCCAGAGTTGGGGAAGAGACCATGTCTGTGTGCTGAGTGTAGATAATGAAGCATCAGAAAGGGAGCTGAAATCAGGTGAGGAAGTGAAAAGGAAAGGAAAAGCTGACAGCACAGTGAGGTATCTTCCAAATAAACTGTCCCAGATCTGTGTTCAAAGCAGTCAGAAAATCAAACATCCCCCTAAGAAAGTATTACTCCCTTACAGCCACAGGGCACTGGAAACATGCTGGAAGGTAATTCCCAGCTGAGCAGCTTGGGTAACACCTGCTAAGGGATGCTCTGGTGACAAGGATGGAGTGGTAAGAAAAAAAACAACTGACAATTGCATCAACTTGGATTCCCATTTCAATTCCTTTAGATTTGATTTTGACCCACATATGCCACCATCAACACCTGCTTTCCCAGACCATCTGAGAAACCTGCCTAGTGTGAGGCCGGGCACGCCTTTGGCATTGTTGGTAGCCTGCCATTCTGAGCCCTTGCTCAGTGGTACGTGAGTGCGTGCCTGCCTCTGCCGGCGGAGGTGAGGGGGGAGTAATTGTACCGTTAATGATTGCTATTTTGATTACAGGATGCAATTGTCACTGCAGTTGGAAGCCAATCAATGCGTTGTGAGTGGGAGCCCGCTGGTGCTTTCCAATGGTCCTTGATTAAAAAGGAAGCTCTTGGCTATCTTCAAGCAGCAGGAGAGGAAACAGCACGGCTGAAGGTGAGGCAAGTGCCAGACTCTCACTCCTGGTGCATCACAGCTCATTTTCCCTCTAGTTTAGTCACGAAGTCTGCTTTCTCTTTTTTTTTTTTTTTTTTTTTTTCCACTCCCTCTTGCACCTTTGCTCCCAACCAGGCAATGTCTAGGGCAGCCTCTAATTTTTGGTGACACTCAGATCTTTGTTCTGGTATATTTTCCTGCAAATTAAATACATGTGCCTTCAGAATACATCTTCAGCTGATGTGTGCTGCTGCTTGCCTTTCACCACATCCTTCTTCAGCAGATAACCAAGTGTGTAACTGGACTCTAGCTCAAAACCAGTGATGATTCACAGGTCCACTTTTTAGTATGGCAATAAGGCATTTAATTAATTAAAGTGATGACTGAGGGTGAAAATAGATGGTATTTCTCCTAGATTTTCTGGATTTTCAGGTATTGGAACTTGTTTTATCCTGGACATTTCCTGGCACTGGATGTGTCAAATCTTTTCCTAAGAAGGAAGGAGAAAGAAAGGGGGATTATTCTCCTGGTTTCTTTGATTAAAAAAAAAAATAGAAAAAAAAAGATAAAAAATGAGTAAACATCTAAATGTCAGTATTTTATCTGAAGTCACTTAAGTAGCTCAGCAGGCTTTGTTATGGTGACAGGAAGGGTTGGGGAGAAATTTGCACTGAAGCTATCACAGAGTTTATAATTATGTCACTCAGTCTTTTAAATTTGAAATTAAGCACCTAAAACATCACCTCACCTTTAGATATTGGAAATGCACACAGTTCTTGGGGCAACAAAGCAGTACTTGTTCCTGAGGAGTCCCTGGAATCAGCCTGTATTTTGGTGATTGTGCAGGGATATTTCTGTTATGTTCGATAACTTTGGTCTGTCTTGAGGTATAGGAGGTTCATAAAAGAGAAAGCAACTCACAGGTTCATCCTTGGGTTTCACATTGCATGAAACATCAGCTGTTGATTGCCTCTGCAGACAAAGATGATGATGATAAACACCAGTCAGGCTTATGGAGATGGGAGGAAGCTTAAAACTTGATTTAGCACTCTCCCCTCTAAGTAGATATACAGGGTGATGTTCTCTGCATTGTAGGCATTTCAGTAATTTTAAAGGTACATTTTAGATCATCACTGATATCTTGTTTCTAATAATTCCTATCAGAGAAATTGGCTCTCAGTCCATAAGAATATCAATTCTCTGGTGGAAAACACATGGTCTCTGGTATTTGGAGTGTTCCTGGCTGGCTGGAGTGTTATCTGATCTTGGTTTTGCCATGGCTAGGTGGAAGTGGAAACACATTTGGAATTTAAAGGTTAGGTTCCTGCATAAGCAGGAAAGTGTCCATACACCATGTAGCCCTGTGCCATGATACGTTTCTAACCTGATATTAAGCACTGGTGAAAAAAACAGAAACAGTCACCCAGGCAAACTAAAAGCATCTGTAGTCCACGCTTTCACAAAGGGAACTAAAAACCACCATGGCTGATCTTTTCTGGGAAATGAAGCCTAAACACAAAATGCTGCAGAATACAGCCCCTTTTACTTCAGTGTTCTTTGAATGGGGGCAAGAGCAGGATGTTTTCTGGATGCCCCTCACAGCCAAGCAGCTTCCAAGAAACTCCTAATCCTCTTATGGTATAAGGAAAAGGAAAAGCTGGAACCAAGAGATGGCAGAGTTGAGGCTCATGGTCACAGTACATAGCCTCTCTTTCTCATGTTGTTTATTCACTCCCATGTCTTCCTGTTGATCACCATTTCTCACATCAATTTTGACTCTGACAGTGTTGTCCTCTCAGCTAAGAACAGACAGTTAGCTTGCACCAACAGCTCTATTAAGATGAGAGAAACTTGGTTTTATAGTAAGATAAGGCAATCTTTTGTTAAAATAGGCCATTTTTATATGTTGTTACATCATATTATTGAAAATAGATAATGCAAGTCTGTTATATAGCAAGGTATATTGAGGGTATAATTGAAGACATAATTAATATATGGTATAAAATAAAAATAAATGTAAGGTATAAATAAATCTTAAAAAAAATGTTAGGCATAAATAGCTATAAAATCTAGAACTAACTGTGGCCCAGCTCCCCTCCAGGCAATCTGTCTGCTAGGCAGATTCAGGAGGGGGTTATCCTAAGGAATTACTTGCATGAAAATGGAAGGGCTAATGTACAGTGCTGGCTCAAAGACCCATGTCTTGTTCCTGACAGTACCTGAGAGCAGGTTAGCTAAGATGATATGCACAAGAAAAAAAGTTAATTTAAAATTGATTCTTTTCCCAGCTTCTGGAATACAATGCTTTCTGGACTGGATATTATGCAATAATAATGTGCAACAACAACTTAGTAAATCTTGTTCCAAGGTGGTCATGGTTTCAGCCACTGTCCTGTGGCAATTAGCTCCTCAATGTAATTATTTTGTGCTAAAAATAGATATTATTTGGTTTAACCCTGTTGTCAACACTTTTCATTGGGTATTTCCATTTTCATATTGTAAGGAACTGAATAATTACTTCATGTTCATCTTCTCCATACAATAATTTCATAGGTTTATCTCATCTTTTACCCTACTTCATCCACCACTGTTGAATAATCACCATCTATTTAACATAATTGAGATTCCTATAATCTACCTGGTCAAAAAATCTCTCTCACTGAATTTCTTCTACCTCTTTTATGTGTCATGGGACCCTTTTCCAACTCTTTGAAATAATATACAGGTTGCAAGTAATTTTCTGTCCTCAGCAATTTGCTGTACCAGTGTTCATCCCCATTTTAAGGATCAAAACAAGTTCTAGGAGAAACCCCTTTTATAAACTTTCTGGAAACCAGAAAAAAAAATCCTTACCTTTTATTTATTATTTTATAATAAATTGTTAATCTTTTATCCCATGGTGGTCTCACTTCCTTAAGACCTCTTGTGAGGAAATATAATTAAAGTCTTTAGGAAATCCAGCTGTGCCATGTTGACCAATCCTTTTTATTTATGAGCTCAGAAACACCTTCAAAGAACTCAGGAGATTTCTGATTGCAATTTGTCTTAACAATAGCAATATTGATTTATCCTATTTATTCACATACCTACTTACTGTTTTCTGTATTATACTGCTACAAATTATCCATTACAGACAATTTTTTCCCTAACAAAAGACAAAAAATGGAAAGATTACTCACTGTCCTTTAAATTTAAAAAATGAGTGATGTCTTCAGGAAAGCACATCTTGATTGAACACACATTGGATTTGTGTCTGCCACCCCTGACTTTTGAGGAGTAGGAGGAAGAAAGGAGCAACCAGGATTCCCTGACAGGAATGAAGCTAATTATACAGTTACTCACAATGTCATCATGGAGGTAAAAGTAGGGGAAAAGGGATCTGGGAGGTTAGGATGTTCTTTTACAGTCCACAGAATAAGATCTTCATGGCATGGCCTGAAGTAATTTAGAAGATTTTCTTTATGGTGCTCTGGTGGAGGTAATAGTAGTAAAGACAATGTTCCTTTGATGATTGATTAGTTTTTTAATTTTTCTTTAACATTTAACTTTTCTGTTACTGTATGTTTATTTCCTGGCTTTAGTTTGCCACCTGCAGACAAAGTGTAAATGAGAGAGCTGTAGCACTTTGCCATATGTGATAGATATTTATACGTGACACATGTTTTGCAAGGAGAACAGTTATTGAACGCAAAATTTATTTTTAACTTTGTTGGAAAAATTAATTTGATAGTTCTCCATGGCTTGTAGCAGTAAATGTTCCTGGGTAGAAGGTGTCAGATTGTTTACTTGGGAAAAGAGAGAAAGCACACAAGCAACAACTCGCTGACAGCCCACACAGACTCTCACCCAAAAGTATTATCTACTACAACACTGGTGCTCCAAGAGTAATAATAAATCACAAGCTTGGGCTGGTCATCTGGAGCAGATACCTTTTAAGCTATATCTGTCCTGCTCCTATTAAAATCAGTAAGCATTCTGTGCCCTGTATTTTTGCTGCTGATACAGAACCATGTTTTACTTGTCTTGGCTGATAGCCTGTCTTTAAAACCAAGGGTTGTGAGGTTGGCAAGGTTGGCAGTGGGTGCTGTTACAGCACCTCCTGCAACAGATTCTTCTCGAAAAACGTTAATATAGTGAGTATTCTGAGCTCCCAAGAATGATGATAATGGCAGTAGCCATAGTTAAAAAATAAGAAAACAAATAAGAATAACTGGCTGCTACTTTGTTCAAAGGTGTGCTGCAGGGACTTGCAAATACAGAATCATAGTCAAGTGCAAGACCTTTAACTCTACTACCAGCAGTTTTACTGTTTTCATGGATGTTTTCCTATCACAAGAAAACATCAGGATGCCAAAAGCCAATTTACAGGTCCAGAAGTGGAAGAATCTCAAGAGTAAATTTTTAATTATTTGTGACCTGAGAGGATTCACATGGATGCAAACTGTCATTTTGATTTTTGGGTTCAAACGTGATGAGAGCAAATGAAAGAACAAATTTGACATCTCCCACTAAAACACTGAAAAAGAGCAATTTCCATGTGCTACAAGAGTAACTGGTAGCAAGTAGCTGTACAGAGAGATTACACATGAGCTAAGGGTTTAAGATTTGAGGGGTTCATCCGGACTGAGTGACCAAAAATTATCCTTTCTCCTTAGGAACAGGTACTTTACACTGAAAAGACAAAGAAGAAAGCTCATCCGAAGTCAGCCAACCTGCAGTACTCAAATACTCCATTTGTAAGGAGGTGTTTTTTTTAACTCTGATATTAACCTTTTATGACAGTTAACCCAAAAGAAGTACTTACACTTGGAGCACAACTGTGAAATTATGTTGTGACTAAAGGTACTGGGAGTTTGTGTTATATATGAACATATTTTGCCTGATTAAAGAGTGAATTTGGACACTATTGTGACAGGAGAGCTCATAAAAGAGTAGAGGGGGAAAAAAAAAAAAAGTGAAAAGAAACATCCTTGTTTATGGGTGGTGTCAGGAAAAGAAATAACCTCTGCAACTGTGTCTGGGTCTCCAGGGCTATGAAGGTGGCATGTTCCACCTGCACAAAATTTGCTGGAAACATAAAATCCAACAAGGAGAAATGGATCAATTGTGCTGATAGTCTGCTATAGGGATTCTGCTGGAGAATATTTCCTCCCACAATTCTCTTCCTTCTAGTGCAGGATTTCCTGTAGTATTTCCACCTAGAAAAAAAAAAAAAGTTAATTAATCAATCAGCATCCATCATCACACTGTTGGATTATCCTCTTGTCTTCTCATTTTGCCACAAGGAATTGATTTCTAGGGTGGAATGAATCAAGATCTGTGCAGATATGAGAAAGTAGATTTGCAGGCAGGCATTAGGATAAGTGAACAATACTTAGTCTCTAACATATTCTTGGACAAGGCAATTTATCTCATCTGTGGGTAGAGGAATGCAGAGGATGAGACTTGACCAGGACTGCCAGATTAATTTCACCACCTGTATGACAGATTTTTAGCTACATTCAAAGAGAACACCCAAACTGTAATAGTTAATCACAAGGGGATCTTCTCAATGTATTGTTTCATGGCTCTTCTTTAGACTTATTTTCTATTACACTAGCTATTTGTTATTTTCCTGAGTGACAGGATTTTGTATTTTTCAATGAAGTTTCTTACAGAATCAAGAATGCTTTGGGTTGGAAAGGACCTTTACAGGTCATCTTGTCCAGCCCTCTTTCTTGTTTGATTGTTTTCTGAGATAAGCCACCAGGTGAAACAGTCACCGATTCTTATCCATGCTGGCAATTGTAATGTTACTCTAAAAGATTTTTGAATAACAGTGTGAGAGAAAATGATTATAACACTGACACACAGCTGTCCTGTCCCAACCTGACTTTGCAGAACTTTTGAAAGGAACCTGAGCATAAACCAATTCTGCTGCATGGCCCTGTGCCTGCCAGCAAAAAGCTGGAATCCAGCTCTCAGTTCAAATTATTTCCTCTCTCTGTTTGAAGACAAAAGGAAACCAAGGGCTGAAAGACAGAAATAGAAAGTTACCAGAAAATAAATATTACATTAATATAGAAAAGATAAAAAAGTCTCTGTTCTGGCAAATACATATATTGCTGTTTTGATCTCATTTTGCACCTACACTTGCAGGCTCAGGCAGAACTATAAGCAGCAGGAAAACTCTCCCACATAGTCTCTTTGCAATTGCAGCACTGCTGGCTTTCTTCTGTACATCACCATCATTCACTACTTGACAGCTCGTTATCTTATTCCTAAATCTCCACACAGATAGCTATCTTGATCACCTCAGAACACTCAGAGTATAGAGATTTACCTGACAAACTGCAATTTTGGCCCCTTTTCCTGCACTGTGACACCTTCTTTCCCATGGGACTGCTTCTGAAAGCTGTTTGCCACTGTAGCTTGTAATGATCCATCACTCTTGGAAGAGTGAACCTTTTCTAAAAGAAAAATCAGTCTTTATTCTCCCAAAAAATGGAATTCCATGCTCAACTTTGCAACACCCAAGTTAATACAGTCTAAAAAAAAAGTACAATTCCTTCTTCTATGAATAAGCAAAACATTTCTTAGGGGAGAAGATACTGGTGTTACAGTGGTCTGGTTAGAAAAATATAACTGATCAGTTAACACCAGCTCTTGAACAGAATGATGTTCAACACCAAGCAGTTTCAGTCTATCTTTTAAGAAGTTTGTCCTGATGCCAGGGTTTGGTTCTTGGGGAGCAATGTGACCTTATGGCTCTGCTGTGGTTTGAAGGAGTGCAGCAGAAAGGAGGGACTTTACCATTTCCTACACCATAGGAGTAAGACCAGAGCAGCCTCACTGGAAGTGCTGCTTGGCTGCCAGTACAGAGGACAAGCAAGATCCAGTGGAGATGGTAGAACGACATCCTCAGAGGTGATCGAGGTGATTTTTAATGCTTAGCAAACAGCAAATATATTTTTTTCCTGTGTAGAGGCTGCTGTGGTTGGACCTGAGGATCTCTGGGGCCTAGAAAAGAAAAAAAGATGGTAGAAAAGAAAAAAAGATGGTTGGGAATATTTTTTAATTTAAAAATTCAGTATTTTCACTTGCAATTATCTCCCACCATCCACCCCACTAGCCAAAGGCTCAAACAGAATCTATCAGGGAAATAGGTTTTATTTCTTCTTCTTTTTCTTCTTTTTTTTTTTTTTCTTCTTCCCCTCAGGACAATATTTTCTCTTTCTTTCTCTCTCCAGTATTTGTTGTTTGTAACTCATATCAGTTAGGTCTTTATTGCCCATTCCTAATACTTGTTTGTCTGAAAATACTGGTGTTTTAAACATTAGCCCTTGAGAAAGATGGGTTTGTGATGAAGGCAAGATTCAGACATCCAAATGGAATTTGGTTCCCAATGGTGATGCAGATTTCTCAGGGGGCTGTGGGATGCATCCCTGTAACATTGAGAGTTTCCTGGGCTGGTAGAAGAAGCAGCCAGTGCATGGACAGTGTGGGACAGAGCTGGGTCACACAAATATCTCCTGCAGCGCTTCAATCCTGAGCTTAGGTTCTTGATGTGCCTTTAATCCCTCCCCACCTCCATTTAACCTCTGTAAAATCAAAACAAGAATTTGCTTCTTCTCCTCATCTGGGTTTGTCCTCCATCTACAACCAGCAAGCCTGCAGTGAACAGACACTCTTGTGCTGCAGTGGATTAGCCAGTGCGAGTGTGTGTGTTTAACAGATTAAGTTAAAACCAATCTTTATCGCTTCATTTAACTAGAGCATTTTTCCAGACAAGTTCCTCTATTTGAATGTTCCTTCTAATTATCATTTTCCCTTTACAATATGTTGTGTCATGCTGCTGAGGAGAAAGCTCATAGTGAGAGAGAGCACTGGGGTTGTGAAGGAAATATGTCCTGGCTATTAGAAAGTTCAATGAAGCGTTGACTTTTATATCATCATGTAGGGATGGGTGAAACAGCCCAGAAAAAAATACCCCCAGCTGATCAGCAATGTTGGGCTTAATATATCTCAGTTCCACAATGGTTTTTTAGGGTTTCTCCATCAGTTGCAAGATGGTTTTTCTCCCTGTAAGGGTTTTTATCTGAACAGATTGGTCTCAGAGGCGGAGGTTGGGTTGGTGTGTCAAATTATAGCCCTTGCCAGGGTGCTTGCCAGGCTGATTGCTTTGTGCCCTGAGCTCCAGCGGTTCTTCCCTGGGCTGCCTGGGGACCTGCTTCACTTGGAAGGAATGATTTGGAGTCACATTCATTTGCTTTTATCCCAATTCCACGAGCTGTTTGCACCTGTTAATTTAACAGTTTGGTGCTTCCATCTTCCATAGGCAGGAGTAACTGCTCCAGTGCCTTAGACAGCGAAACTTCATTTCCAGTAACAGGACTTGGAGGACTGGGAGATGGTAGAAAAATGATTTTGCTTCAGTGATCAGGGACAACATTGTGGCCACATAAGTCAAATGAGAGGTATTTTGTGAAATGAGCCTCTGTAAGCTTCATCCCAGCTCTACAGGGATGAATCTTGAAGAGAAGAAGAGCTGTGGAAACAAGGCTGTCTTGGGAGAGTTTTTCTAGGACACAGTGTCACTGCAGTGCCAAGGGAGCTCAATTAGCCCAAACAGAAAAAACATTAGGTATAAGGAGTCTCTGATAATGCAGGCAGGTGCATGTCCCTAAGTACAAAAGAATAGAGGAATTTACTATATGGGAACACATCAAGCTAAACCTAGGATAGAGTTTTTGCCAAGCAGTAGTTACACAAAAGTGCTGTAGAAGAAAGATTTAAACTACTATATGGAAGAAAACATTTCTATTTTATGTCTTCTGAAGGACTGATAAACTTTATGAACATGAAGATACATCAAAAACTTCTTACCCAAAGACTGCTCATAAGCCAGTATCACTGGAATCAATAGAGAACTTTTCAGTGGTTTCAAAATATTTTTTTCCTCTTCTTTTATACAAAAAGAGTTTTGTTTTGTTTTGTTTTCCAGCACACGTTAACTTGTCAGATCAGTTGTCAGGCTGAAGTAGAAATTGAAAGCTTAATCATTATGGTTATTATTTTTATTTTGAATTGTATTTATTTAGTCTTAGTTTCACACGTTCTTTTATCTTACAAAGAGGAATTCATCCTCCAACATTGTTGTAAACTTTCTTTCCTGGAGTCCACATTTTCTGTTCAAACACCTACACTTAACCATGAGCAGTTCTCCCTTTCAGCATATCCTCTGTGCTGCTCTGTCACCCCTGTGCTCTGACTTGAATTTGAGTACCACTAGAAAAATAACCCTGGTTCCAGGATTTCAGTGTGACTTTTTATTTTGCTTCAATGCAAAGCCATTCTACAGCACTTGAACAGAATTTCGTGCAGGGAATTGTTAGCAGCAGCAGCTACCAAACACCGATAGCAGTTGGAAAGATCGTGCAGTTTGTGCTTGATACAGTTCAAGGCCTTTCACACAGCCCTGCACTAATCTTTCTGTTCTAGGGCACTTTGCGGGGTATTTGTACCATGAAACCTCAGACATCTAATTTAATCAATTAAGTTAGCTACCTGATCTCCTCTACTTCCCTTCATAATCAATGGGAGAGCTCCTCTAGAGTGTTACTAAATTAAGTTCCTGTTGGAAATGCTGCCTTGGAGCAGTCTGAGCTTCTCCTTGAATTTCAGAGAGTTAAATTAGACTAGTTAGTAATTTCAGACCGGTTGTTATGAATTCCTGCCTTTGTACACTTACTTGTAGCATCCAAATGAAAGACAGCTTCAACTCTTAAGTCCTCCTTCCATAAATGCATGCCAGCTTCCTCTGTGGCTTGCTTCATCAGACAACAGCATCACACTGTGATAAACCTCCATTTAACAATGAAGTTGTTTTCAAAAAGACATCACACAGCTCAGTCCTGAGAACATGCTGGTGGGTCTCCACATGTGTCCAGGCCTTTGCAGTTTCAAACCCAACCTTCCAAGAGAAAGTAACTTTCTTTTTCCCAGTCTTATCATCCACACGTAGACAGCGCTGAGATGCATACTCCAGTATTTTCAGTCGTTTAGCTAGTTCAGTTCTTGCCCTGCTCTGTGCTGGAAAATGCCAGCTCAGCATATTCAAAACATTACTTCAAATCTTCACAAGTAACTCATGAGCTTCAGCTCCTGCCTTTATCTAAAGTTTCTGCAATTTGTGTATAGGCGATGATTTCCAGGCTGTTCATTAAGAAATCCCAATGCCCTTTTCAGAGACATTGGAATATATGGTTTTTGTCGTCTTGGGAGATGCTGCCAGGATTATTTAGAATCTCAGTGTTGATAATACTGTTTTTTTCCTCTGATAGGCTTGGTAGCTTCCCTTGAGCATTCAATATCGATGTGTTATTTATTGGCAATTCCTTATACTTCTATAATTCTACTTGGAATGGTCATTTGCTTTGCTGGCCAGCTTTGAGTCCTGAGATCAGTGGCGTTTTTTCATGGCCCATAAAATAAGAAAAGGAATGTCATACTTTATTTCTGCCTGGTGGAAATCTATATTTGAAAAAGTGAGGCATGCCTAACAATTCATTGTCAGGACCTGGGCAACTTACATAGTACAAAATCAAACTGCAAAATATTTTTGATAAATAGTTGTGCAGTTTTTTAAAGGATCCTTGTGATCAGTAGACTTTTCTAGGTTAGGTAAATAATCTCCCCAAGATAGAAAGGTATTATGGATGTTTTAGCTTGCATGGTTAGACAGATACAGTTATTATATGAGCTGTGATAGCTGATGGAAATTGTCCTATGACTTTATTGATTTAGATTATCTTGGAGTACTGGAGTATTTATAATACCTCACCAATGCTCTGATGCAGTGGAATTCAAGCACAAAGCTAAAAAGCATCTCTGGTATTATCTATTCATCTATCAGCCTGGCAGATGATGGATAACCTTCCAGATTCAAGGTCCTGTGCCTGTCTTTTATCACTGCTAAGTGTTAAGTAGCATGTGTGTTTTTTCTGAAGTGGGGAAACCACAGGTCAAAGAAAGACTCACCATCTAAAAGTCTCTTCCAGCACAAGGAGGAGGTGGGGGTCCAGAAGACCTGTGGAGAGATGAGTCATCAGGGAGGCTGGGATGACCCTGAAGGACCCAGGCAATGAGAAGAAGCAGGCTCTCCTGCATCAGCTTATTGTTTTTAATGTAATGCTCTGAAAAGCTTTAATGGATGACAAAATATTTCAATAGACTGCGTAGGCTGCTTAAAATTCCTTCCATGCTGACCTTTGTACAGATGAGTGCCTTTCACATGAGGGAAGAGCTGAAAGCCTCAGGTCTGGGTAAGGAAGTGAAAAGAGAGACCTGCAGGGACCAAGACTGTGGCTGGTTTGGGATCTCAGGTGCTTTTTCACGTGCCTGGGCTAGTTCTGGGCATGGGGATGACCTTTAGATATGTTCATAGGAAAAAGCTCTGTTTACAGAAGTAGACCTAGAAAGGGAATGTTGAAAATGAAATCACAACCTTTTTTCATTGGAAACCTGTTTCTAAGGCTTGTGCTTATCCCAGCAGAGACCCCAGTGATTCCAGGCAGTCTTTGATTCTTACTGAGCCAGAATAAGTACTGAAGATCATGAGCAAACTGCTTACTGGCAGTCTATTGGGTGAGAAGTGTTTACTGAGGTTATCCAGCAAATAATTTCAATAATTAATAAATACAATAAAATCACCATCTGCCTGTGGATAATTGGAGACCAGAACAAAAGCCCGAATTCACAGAGCAGATTATTCCTCCAGCTCTGTTGGGAATGATGAATGGGACCTACTCCTGCTATTCTTTGATCTAGACCAAATAATCTTTTGCTTCCCTTAATGTCAAATTCACTCCTAAGAGCCTCAGCTCATTGCAGACACCTAAACCCCTGTGAACCAATGTGTTCACACACCCTTTCAGGTTCCTTGTATGACTTTTTAATATGTGGACCATGAAAAAAAATATTTACTTATGTTTGCTATTCAATGCTGTTTGCTATTCTGTTGTAGCATTCTGACTTTAACCAGTGGAAAAAAAAAAAAACAAAAACAAAAACAAACAGATGTGCCAGTTAGATGACTGTATGTTAAACAACTGATTCATTAATTTAAGTATTAAAAGTTAGGTGCCTGACTTAAAAACCTGAGAATTGTGTTGAAGAAAACTCACACATTTTTAACAAATTTACTTGGATAGACTCCTGCAGAAATTACTGGAATAAGACACAGTGTCTCTGACCTGCCTCTTGCAGAAACAACCCAAAGTAGCTGCTAGACTGGTGCTGTGAGTAGGAAAGGAAATCAAGATAGTCAGTGGGCATAGTTGCTCTCGGTGTTCAGCCAAGCCCTGGAGACTGTAAATGGATATGATCAGCTCTGGTACATGCAGGTACATGTTAACAGGTATGGCTGAATTAGGACTGAAATGGTTGTAAACCCAAGTGTTTGGTGCAGTGTTGTAATTGTGTTAAGTCAAGGTGCTCACAGAGCTCTGCACGGTCCTGCCTCTGCCTTCCTGCCAGTGTCAGGGTACATGTAGATGGTGGGATTCTCCTGGTCCCTTTCCATTGCTGCTTTTGACTTTGAGGCTTATTCTGGTAGTGAAATGGTGTGCTTTGTTTTATGTGCCAATTACTCTTGATCCAAAGCCTGATAACACCCATAGAAAAAAAATCTTCCAGTATGAGAGGCTTTGAAATTCAAGCTCATAGCTAATTTTACTGAAGTTGATAGATTTTTTGATTACACCTATGATTCAAGTTTCCCTCAAAGCCTGGCTTTGGCATTAAATTATGAGACTCCTGGAAAGAACACTCTGAGTCATTTTAATGCATCTTTTGCAGCGATGTATGTTTTCAAAACATTTTGTCTTACATCTGGGTCCAAGTTACGAGTCTTGATTATTTTTGTAGAGGAATAGTGATTCTCATCTCGAGCACAAGACTGCAGGAGCTGTGCTTTTGCAGGGGGGAAATTCCAAACTGTCTGATAAGGTAAACCAAACACATACTTGATAATAAAGGACTGTAACTGGAAATGTCTTGTCTACCATCAACCAATCATTAAATTATTTTGACTTCAATGTTTTCCTCCTAAAGGTGAAAAGTCAGAAGGTTATATTCTGGAATCAGAAGCAATGTTGCGCACCTTAGGAGTTGTACATTTGGCCCTACATGTGAAGGTAACCATTGTTCTTATCATTGCTATCATATAATCCATGTTTGTGTGGCTGTTCTTTAGTTGCCATTGCACTGTAAAAACAAAATAACAGTTTAATAGTGTCTTCAGCTATGGATACCATATTAGATTACTTAGGGACTATGGACATAATATTTTGCTAAGATAAAAATAAGATTACTGGTCAAAAAAAACATTAGAGTGACAAAAGTTTTCATATTTAGAGGAATGTTATAATTTAAGGCAGCATAAACTGGAAATTAATGGAAAAAAATTTTGGAATATATAAGACAATTTGTCACCATGCCAGAAAAAAAAAAAAAAAAAAAAAAAAAAAAAAGGAACACATTTCAGGGATCTGGAAAATGAGGCTGCTTCTTGAGCTTAGAATTAAAAACTGTGAAAAAAAAAGCCCCACTTCTAAATTTTTACCCCTCATACTTATTCAAGTTTATCACAATAGTGATGGTAATAAACAGAAAAGTAAACATCTGCTTTAGCAGCCAGATGATCAACCATAATGGTTATTTCATTTGATTATTAGTTATAGCATTTAAGCAAAGAGAAAGACTTCAGCTTTGTCTACTGTTTCCTTTAATGGTAGTTTTGTTTTCTTCCCCTCTTTTTCTTGAATGATATTAAAATAAAAAACAAACAAACCCAAACAGTATGAGGTTTCTGGTGTTGCATTTTACATTATAAACATGGATTTTTATTTGTTTGTCTAATTTTCTGTTCACCTCCTTTCATTGCCAGGAAATAGAAGGTGACAAATGACTTTGTGAAGGGATAAGAGAAAGAGCTTCTACAGTGACATTTAAATTGGAACCCATGCTTGATGGCATGCAAATGATTTAAGTACATGTCACCAGCGTACAGCTATAAAGGCAGATTTTTAAAATGATTTTGCTTCCTTTACTGCTGCTTTAACATGCATCTGGAGAGTACTGGGATCCAATGGAGCCATTGTAAATAAGCAGCAATTGTTGTCTTTCAAAGCCTTTTCTTTCCTAGCCTCACTCAGGTGAGCTGTGTTTGGGGACTGTAAATAATCATTATAATTCCAATGCTTAGGATGCAGATAGAATAGGTGGTGTTCAAGTCACCTCACAGTGAGCATTCCTGACCTTGTTTCTAGGTTTACTATTCAGGGGGTGGGTCATAGCCTGTCATAATTCAGATCTGCACATCTACTGCCAACAAATATATTTATCCTTTCTCTAACCATATGCAGGGGACAGAGCTGGGATTGCTATCACTGGAAGCAAGTAAATTATCTTCTGCAATCAGCATGTGCCTAATACGTGTGCTTGACCTTCTCTCATATCCTCAGAAAGGTCTCCATCCTCCTCCAGCAGTGAGTACACAACTGTCCTGCCTAAATCCAGGAGTGCTCTATTAATATATCCCCTCTTTTCTTGTTAGCAGTAGGTTTGGATTACATTGATGCATTTAGGCACCTTTGGGAAGGTTGGAATATCTACCTGACCCTGATAGCTTGTGCCCCATTTGTTTTGCTGATGAAGCAGAGGGCCTCTCTTAGGGAGGTCTGGGCATGTAGGTATATTCAATATTATATATACAAGAATGCTATTATCATTAGCATCTATAATAATAGATATATACACTATAATGCTATAATCATACTATTAGCAGCACAGCCAAAATCAAACTCTTGCAATGTGAAGGAAGTTCTCCACATCCAGGGCTATTGATGTTTAATTGGTATGAAAAAAAAACCCAAACCAAGTTCCCTTGTGGTTTATTCCTGTGTTTTTAGCAGATTTGCAGAATCTATTAAACAATCTCTATTAAATAAAGATGAACCCAGTGATTAAATGTCTCTTGTTACCTTGCATGAACTTACTGAGAGACTAACAGTGTAAAAGCTGCATATTTCCTGTGTAAGAGCTGATATATAAATACCTGATGAGGTGGTGTCTAAAAAGGAATAGCTTAACACCTTTATCTAGCTTCTTCCCCTTAGGGAAATGGGAAATTGAAGGAGAAATGGCAATAGAGTATCAGGAGAAACATAGCCAATATCTGCACAGCAGTGTTTCTGCTCTCCAGCCTGTGCTGCCACGCTCAAACAGTGGCGCCATGACCCTTGTCTGGTAAATACAAGTCTGGAAAACAAAAGAATCTTGAAAATATTTATGAGAGGGCGGTTGGATTAAGGGTCAGCTTTGTTGTTTGTCTCATCTTGGCATCTTACTACTCTTTCTTCTCCTTCACCTGACCCTGACACATCAAACAGCCCAGTTGACTTAGTGCTTGGTGGATGCTGGTGGCTCCTTATCACACCAGAGCTGTTCTGAGAAGGCAGTAGTTTCTTCCTGGGATGCTGGTAATTCTTGTTTTGATGGTAGACTGTCTAGATATACATACATATTTAAACTGAAACTTCCTACTCATTAGTTGTATTAATCCCTCTTTTATCTCTAGCTGCAGGATGAAAAAGTTTGTAAGCTACAAAGTTAGCTCCCTCATTAGGTAAGAATTTGCCTTTTTTGTCCTTTTACATTTTTCACTTCTGTCTCTGCTCCCAGACCATGATTCCTATTTTAATTTTCTGAAATTATTCTGAATACTTTCATTGGGCTTTTTGCTTCTTGCACTTAATCAGCTCAATCTAGTCTCCAACACAAACCTCTCCAAATCTCCACAGTTATTCCTATGTCTTGTTATTACATTTCACAGCCCTTTTAATTCTCCTGTTTCTTCACTCTGGGTGTTATATCTTCAGCTGTGCTGCCCTTGCTTTGGACATATTGCTCTCCTTTTCCCTAGGCAGCCTTTCTCTCCTCCATCAAATCCATCTTTCCGCACATTCCCTCCAGCAGTCCCATCTCTTTCCCTTTACCCATGTTTCCTTGCTTCTTGCAACATTCAGCTATTATCTAGCAGGCTGGTTTGCCTTGGTTGACTTTGCTGGAAGCTTTGCCAGGCATGGATTTAATCTTATTTCAGATTATTAATGGGGCCAGGAAGCCCTGGTGGGAGGATGAATTTCAGGTTTCTGGAACAACATCGTCACTTGATGTTTCCTCTCTCCTCCGAGACAACTTAGGACACATTTCATCAGTCCTGAGTTTCACATACAGCACCAGAGCATAGGGAAGATGTGAGGCAGGAGGCCTTCTGGTGTCCTTTCACAAGAGGGTTATTTATTCTGGAGACAACGCCACTATGGCACTGCCAAGCCAATTGGAGCCAGCAAAGGCAATCTGGACCAAGGCTGAAGTAAAATCTGCCAGAATCACATGCGAAGGGAGTATTCACTGTTTGAGCATCTGGGTCCAAGGGTGGAGTGAGGACTTGGTGCAGCCAGAAGTCAAGTGGAGCAGCATGTGGTGCAGCAACAGTAGATAATTGGGATGAGCCAGCAGCCAAACAGCATTGTTGTGTTACAGAGAAACACTGGAGGAGCACAAGATGTGTTACAAGAAAGTTGGAGGAGCACAAGATGAAATTGGAAGGGATAAAGGTGGCAGGTGAAGGGAAGAGCATTTTCAAAAATACAGAGATCAAGATGGCTCTCTGCTTCCTGTCTGCTCGATCAATGTGTCTCATGAGCTCAGTGGGACCATGGTGGTCCATAGCTACTCATCAGGGAGAGTCAAACCTGTGGTATCAATAAGGAGAGGCTGAGCCCCATGGTCACATACCAGTGACCACCACCTGCCCCATGTCACAGGCTCAGGGCAATTCAAAGCCCCAAGTTCTTCAGTATGCTCATTGCCCCAGGTTTTCTGGCTCCCTGGGTCTGTGCTGGGGGCTCAGAGCAAGCAGAAAGAACTGGTGTTGGTGAGTGAGAGGTGCTAAAATTCCTTTATTCCCTCATGAAATATCTGTGCCTGGTGTGAGATGCCTGAATGTCACTGAAAATCTGGACCCAAGTGTATAAATACAGGGAAGGACAATTTGAGGACAATTGCAAAACACTTGGGAGAAGGATCCATAGACATGAAGGCCAGGAGGGAATATTATCATCATATAATCTGATTTTCTGCATAATACAACTCAGGGAAACCTCAGCTAATAATTTCTGCATCAAGACCATAACTTCTGTTTGAGTTATAGCATCAATTTTCAAGACTCATCCAGTCTTGATTTAAAGAGGATAAACTTTAAGTTCTTTTTATCTGTCTTCCAGTGTCTGAGCCTTGAGGGTGAAGTCACATCTGGTTTTGAGCTTTTCTCTCCATAAAGGCTTGATAAGAACTTATTAAAAAGATAAATAAATAAATAAATAAATTAAAGATTAATTTTTCACAGTCCCTTTTTCATCTATGACTCGGGGCTTTAAACAGTACACCCCAAAACTCTGAAGCTTCTGTTAACATCCCAACTCCTGTCAAAACAGTTATCTCCTTCCTGGAGACAGACCAGTTGAGCAGTTTCAGAAGGCAAACCTCTTTTCTGAAGAATTCCATCCAAGAGGAGGGGCCAGGCAGTCCTTGCCCCTGCAAACATTATACCTTTGCTCTGGTGAAATGCAGCTCTCCCATCCCATCCAAGATCTGACCAGTTCTTGATCCAAAGCGCTCGGAGCCACTGATAAAAAAGAAAAGGCATAAAAGGGTCCAAATACAACAAAGGTTAATAGATGCTGATGTGTGAGTAACCAGAGCTGTCAGGGAGTGATTAAGCTGCCAAATAATCTTCCACCTGGAGCTGTCAGGCCAGTGTCTAATGTTTCATTCAAAGAAGGAGCTCTACATTCCTGATGAGTAAATGACAGAGAAGATTTCAATTAGAGCTGCTCTGTGACTCAAATCCTGACATACCCTGATGGTTTACTTTTAGTTCTCCTGCTGTTCTCTGGGGGACGACAACCCATTAATAACACATTTTCAGGTGGAGATGGGGGTTACAGCTGATGAGCAGGTAGCCATCTGTGGGCGGGAAGGGTGCTTCTTTCCTGAACTCTGAATTGCCTTTATTATAGATATGTGGATGAGGCAAGAAATGCATTTAAAGCTGCTAATTTGAGGGAGCCAATCCCATCATTCCAAGTGTGCAAGAAGAAGCAGACCCACAAAAGCTGTTACCTGTAGTGCTGTCCATGTTCCACCAGCCTGGCCTCAAACTGGGGGTGGGGGCAGACGGGGCTTGATCACAGTAGGATTTCCGTTCACTTCTCCACATTGTTGAAAACAAAAAACTAAATTGGTTTCAAACTTGACATACAGGTAGTGCAGAGCCCCCAGGTAAGTGTGGAAAGGTAAGGAAATCTGTTTAGCTAAATGCAAAATATTGTGCTTGGCAATATTTCTTGGTTTTAATTTAGCATGAATTAAGAAATGGTTGAGTACCATGAAAACAAAATGAGTGCTCTCGTTTTGTGTCAAACGGCATGTTTAGTTGATTGAAGGTGAGTATTTTCTCCTTTTCTCTTTATATGGTGGAAAAAAATGTTTCAGGTCAACACAAAACAGCTCTGTTTTGTTTTCCAAATGAACTGAAAAATCCATTACCTTCACAGCTGTACCTGCAATATCTCTGCTGTTCTGCTCCTGAGGTCCCCTATGGAGCCATCAGCAAAATACAAGATAGAAGACAGATGAAATTTTTTGTGTGCATGTATTTCTCGTGTAGAGGTGAAAGTGAACCACATCTCACAAACCTGAACCTCCCTCTGTATCTCTCTCAGGAGTTTTAGAAACTCTTACTAATACCCTTATCTCTAGAAAGGGTTCAAGTCAAGCGTGGGACTTTTCCCCTCATCCCTCCTCACTATTTTTTAGTGTAAAATAGTATTTGAGGGAACATGGTTTCACCACTCTTCCTGAAAGCCATGGAAAAAACAACCAGCTGAGCTGTGTCCAACAGGGCATTTCTGTTCCCTGCCTCTGCCTGCCCTTGGGTCACTCCTCTCAGGTATGTTCCAATGGACCTTCCTGCTCCTGCCAGCCTGTGCATCACAAAGCTGCACTCTGGCAACACTGACTGTCAAACCCCATCAATATCCCAAGGTGGGGCCTGGATTTTCATGCTGGGACACATGGGATTTATTTCATGCCTTGGTGGGACAGATTTGTGTTAGGAAGCCCTGTTTAGAAGACCATTCATGTGCTTTCAGAGCAGCTGAGCTTGAAGAAATCAGCTAATTTGGAAGGTTTGTATGTCTTGAGCATTTGGATACCCCTGCAACTTGTGCATGGCACAGGACAGGGAGCAGGATGGGCTATCCCATGGCATGTGTTTGTTCCATTGGAGAATGACTATAGGGGGGAAAAGGTAAGGTAATGAAGTAACTCCATACAAATTATCCACTGTACTAGAGAGAGATATTTCACACTGTCCTGGGCTCCATTCCAGGTAATTATCACAAACAGCTGCTCGCCCAAGCAGTTGGGAGGGGCCACAGTGGGATAAACAACTGAACCAGCCAATGGGATTGTCATTCCCACACTGAGTCCTGCCCCTATATAAGGGGATGGCTGGTACTGGTACCTGTTTTCAGGTTGCTTCAGGATGACTAGAGCAGGGAAAGTTGGTATCTTAGGCACAGTAAGAGACTTCTGTTATTGCTATATCTATCATTAGTGCTGTTGTTTTCTTCTCACTTTGTGTTGTTTTATTAAACTGTCCTTATCTGGGACTTTTTTTTTTTTTTTTTCTTCTTCTTTGCAATTCTTCTTTCCATCCCCCATGATTGGGGGGACGACGACTATGTGGGAAGCATGTGGATGAGCAGTTGCATGGTGTTAGACTGCCAGCAGAGGCAGCCATGTCATGCATGTATCCATCTCTGCATTTCTGCGTCTCCCTACCCTCTCTTGTGTGTATTGGAAATATTTCAGTCTGAAGTCAGAGAGCTCTTTGCTTTTTACAACCAGTTTACACCCTGCAAAGACTTAGAGTTCTCATGATAATATTTAGCATTGTGATCCTTCATTTGCTGGCCAGCAGCCCCACTTTTTCACTCCCTGTAATATGCTGCCTTGTGCCATTTTCTGGTTAATCCTTCTCCTGCTGGACCCACTGCCCTGTGGCTGCTTTGCCTGCAAGACTGCAACAGAGGCAATGACTGATTCTCTGGTGAATTCACTCCAAGCCAGGTGAAAATAATTTCCCAACTCTGTTAAACTTGAGAGAAATTATTCTCAAGCTGTTTTGCTTCTTAGGGAGCAATCCAGTTTATTTCTACCATGCTGCCATTCACCTCGGTGCAAAATGATAGGAAAATGGGTGGAAAACACTGCCAGGTGTGAACCTGGAGATGAAGCTAGTCAAAGTTTACAAGGTGGGCAAGAAAATAACTTTTTTTTTTTTCCCTATGAGAACAGTCTGTGTTACATCCCTCTCTCTCTCTTTTTGACACCCTTTGGTTCATCCTCATCACCAGTCCCTGTATGTATTAAATCTCAGTGAAGAAGAGGAGAGCAAGTAGAAGTAGGTAAAGATGAGTACATAAGTATGAAGAGTAAGATTCATACTTAGCAAAGGTTTGGGCTTTGCTTTCTTCCTTGTTTGCACTCTGCAAAGGGACACACATGAAGTGACACCTCTGAGCTGGATTTGAAACTCAGGAAATGTTGTCAGGAGGGAGCATGATTTTCTCTTCGCTAGGATCCAGAGGTTGTGCCATGGATTTACTGCCTTATTCTCTCTGCTGTCTGTCGGGCTTCACCTTAATGAGCTCTTGGAGGGTCATTCGGTGTTACTTTGCTGTGCAAAGGGGCACAACCTCAGTTTAAGATTTAAGACCAGAGCTGCCCTGCTGCAAGTCTTGTCCCTACCATAACTTAGGCTCTGTGGATTCATAGATTCATAGATATTAGGGGTTGGAAGGGACCTAGAAGATCATCTAGTCCAACCCCCCTGCCCGAGCA
>JAOEGS010008720.1:12165-35262 GCA_025447755.1 Corythornis vintsioides | reverse complement strand
AGACTGAAACTGCTGGGTGATTTCAGGTTATATTACTAAAAAATTAATTGGAAACACCCACAGTGGGGAAAAGGAGGACACCACCTACAGGAGTGCCTCTTTCAAATCAGGGGGGGGGGGGGGGGGAATGTATGTAATATATTAACATTTATTTATAATCAGATTTCTAGGTGGTAAGTTAGAATTCTTTTTTACCTTTAATGTGACATGGCAATGCAAGTGTTGAAGTGAGACTCTGCAGACTTTCATGTTATGTTTTGTATTTCTTCTGCAGCCTTGGTTAAAATGTCCCTCTTTGTCCTCTCCCCTTTCTGTGAAGCGGCTGTCATGGCACAATCACAGCTGGGGAGGCTTTTGCAGAGATGATCATTAGACAAATGAACATGACAGTAATGGAGACAACAGAAGTAACTGAGTAAGAGTTAGAGGCTTGCAAGGGTGGCTAACTAACATAAGGTCACAGCTCCAAACACATGATGATCGCCTGTTGAAACACCTTGCTTCTAATTTTGCTGGCAGCAGTGGCACACAAGGATGAAAGGGCCAGAACTAGGGCCATCTTAAGGGCTTTGGTGTTGCTGTAGGGCTCTGGCTTAGACAGAGCTAAATTCTTCTCTGTAGAGCAAAGTGTACAGGGAATGTGCTTGTGAGTGTGAAATTCCCAGGCCACGTCATTCTCAAAATGAGAAGGGTGAGGCTGGAGGTGGTACTGGGGCCAGTGTGTGGGTCTTCATGGACATTTGTTCTTACCTGCCATGACTCTTCCCACTTCTCTAGAAACAATTCTTAGAGTAGATATGACAAAAATTGAGGCCAGAGAGAGAAAACAAGAGGCCAAAGGGGAGGTGGCATCCTTCTGTCCTCATCTTTCATCTTCCCCAACAGCATGTCCTGCGGGAAAAGGAGAGGATGGGTGTAGTCATCTGTGAGCTGGGAGAGCCAGGGGTGATCTCCCCTGGGCAAGTCACTGAAGGAGGCATTTCTGGGCAGCTTCTTGGGTTGGCTCCCCTGAGTCCATGTCTGGTGTCATTGCTCCAGACAGCTGAGTCTTCCCTAACCTCAGGCTTCTGGGATTTAGAGAAGTTTTTATTTTATTTTAGAGGACTGCTGTACAGATGGCTCTGGAGTGGCCTCACTGTGCATAAACAAACAGGGAGATGGAAGACATTTTTCTTTTTAATGTCATCTTGAGTGTTTCTAGAGCTGTCTATTTATCGTCAGTCTGTAGGCCCACAAGATGATGAGATGGATAAAATGGGATGATAAGCTTGCAATAGAAGAGAAACTATCAACAGACTTGTTGATTTATTGTACTTCTCAACTCAAGTGGATTTAGGGGTAAGGGAAGGATAAATTTTTCCCTTACCTTTTTTTGCTGCTCTCAGTTAGTCATTAACTCTCTGTGGACTGTGACATTAATTTCCTATCAGTTTTGAATTACTCAGTCTGGGACTGAGCTGGAAGGCAATTTCAAGAGGTGAAAAGAGGTGGGGAGAAACCCAACCTTTTATTTAATTCTGCCCATGGCTGGTTTAAATTCTGCCCTTTACCAGGGCTTGCATCAAAGCCAGGCTGATAGGCATGCTGCTATGGGCAAGACGAGAGATCAGATAACAGGCTTGTCTAGATGGTCAAGGAAGCATGGACCTTTCCTGCAAGGAAACTAGGGTGACCTAAAAGATTCAGAAGAGGTAGAGGCATTAGCTTAAGGATTAAAGAAATGGGTATGTGCAGACAGGCAGATGAATAGAACACTGCTTTTTGTGTGTAACTGTACAGTGAACAGAGTTCTTCAACTGTTTTTAACAAAGGTTCCACAGGTTTTTTAACAAAGTAACACAAACCCTTAAAGATGGTTTGGGAAAAGATTTGATTCTTCCCACAAATTCCTGCTTTGTCTCTCTCCTTCACCTTGAAATAGTGCTTAAGGACAGGAGCAAAATCACTGCTTCACTTGGAGGAAACAAATGGCTCCACATCTGCTGTGCCCCCTCTCTAATGGATTGCAACCTCTCTCCGGATTGCAATAGTGCTCCCCTAGGCTGGTTCCCACACCTTGCATTCATCCCTCACCTCACGGTAACCAGTGTGCTTTCAAGCAGGGAGCTCAGACTCCACAGAAACACCAATTTTTACTTTCCTTCTCCTTGCAGTTTTTTTTCTCCTTGTACAGACCCACAATTCCCTGTTAGTTTCTGATACTGTTGAGAGCTTTGCACAAACAGGAATAGATTTAATAGGGGATTTAATTAATTTTATTAATAGGGGATCAAAGTTTAATACGGGAATTGGCCCACATAAGGTAGCTGAGTACTGGAGACTTCTTCACACACACTGAGCATAAAAAGCAACAAAGCGAATCAATAATTCTGGAATGGGATAAAGGAATACATCAGGAATGAGAGGATATTTACCTTATTCTCTTTCCATTTTTGCTTTCCCTGCCTTGGAGTAAATTTTCCCTTTCTGGATTGTCTAATGCAAAAAACCCACCACAATTTCAGAAGCTCCATGAGGGTCTTATTAATGTCTATAAATATCTGAGGGGGTAAGTGTCAAGTGAGAGGGGCCAGTCTCTTTTCTGTGGTGCTCAGTAATAGGACAAGGGATAATATGTATAAGCTAGAACATAGGAAGTTCCACCTCAACTTGAGGAAAAACTTTTTTACTGTGAGTGATAGAGCCTGGAACAGGCTGCCCAGAGAGAGGTTGTGGTGTCTCCTTTTCTGGAGACTTTCAAGACCCACCTAGATCTGTTCCTGTATGGCCTGTACTGAGTGTTCCTGCACTGGCAGGGAGATTGGACTCAATGATCTCCAGAGGTCCCTTCCAAACCCTGCCAATCTATGATTCTATGGTTTTGTATCCCAAGAAGGTAACTACACCAACACGCTGCCCGGTGGCCAGCTATCCTGACTCCACTGGTGGAAGACCGTGAATCCTGGCTTCAAGACGTGATTCTTGGTCAAAAATGTAGAAGGGCACTATAAATTAATGTAGCTGATCATGCTCAGAATGGTTGCAGTGCACATGAGAAAGTGTTGTCAGTGTTTTTAGTGGCTTATAGTTTGCATAGTCATAGTGAGACTGCAGTTGAGGCTACTTTGTGTACACCTAGCTTGCTGATTATGCTCATCTTCCCCAATTAGGAGAGAAAAGATAAAATTCATGTTAATTAAAAGCTAATTGATGACAAGATGACAATTCTAATGTAACAACCCATGTTTCTAAGTAACAATAGGCTTCTAAATACCACCAATCTAATTTAAAAAGGACAGTTTCAGTGTTCTAATGCCTAAAAACTGTTCTCACTAATTGTTTAGAAGGATTAAAAGGTCCAGTTGGCTGTTAGCTGGGTGTGGGATGGTGTGATGAATCACTAGAGCACCCAACCTTCGAGATGGGTGGCAGGAAGGAAAACCCTGCATGTTGTGCTCTATCTCCTAAGCCATTGCATCAGCTGGAGGTGCTGGTAGGAGCAGCAGAGATCCCACGTCCCTGTCTGTCCTGTGTATATCCGAGCACTGCAGATGAAGCTGATCCCTGTGAGGATGGGATGTTTCACAGGGGCAGAGCTGGGTGAGGACAGCTCGGTAGAGTGATGTTCACAGCTCCTGCTGCTGCTGCTGCCAAGCAAGGAGGGATGTGGGAGGGAACAGTGCTGCTGGGGAGATGTTCTCCAGCCCAAAATATATGCTCCCTTGTAAACCCATCCTCAACATGTCAGTGAACAGCAGGAGCCAACTGGGCTTCTGTGGGCTCTAATCCAAGTGCTATGGTCCAAGTCCAGGGCATTTTAGCTGCTGCTGGCAATTCCCTCAGTTGCCCAGACATGCAGCTGTTTCTGCCTCGGTGCAGGGCTGGAAATCCCAGCAGTGCTCATGCTCTGCCAGAGAAGCTTTGTCCAAGCTCCCTTGGAGACTCCCTGACCCCTTCCATGGGAGAAGGCCTGGCACACAGGCCCCAGTGGGGAGGCCAAAACAGCTTCTGCTGGGTGTTGGCTTCCACACTCCCTCCCTTTCCTCAGCCAAGTGGGTTGTGAGCTGGTGTCACAGTTGGGACCAGAGCAGGACTGACTGCAAGCTGTTGGCATTTCGTTCCTGTGCGCACTGTTCCCTAAACCCCTTCTGGCATCTTGGTTAGGATCATGGTAATTTCATTCTCAGTATAATCTGCAGATTCCTCCTGATCCCTCCTTGCTTGGCTGAGGGCACCAGGGTCATTGCAGTGGTACTGCTGGCTCTTCGCAAGCTCCCTTCTGGAGGTGCTCGTGACTGGCATCCAAACCTGCACAGTGGAGGAGAGGACCCCTTCTTCTTAACAAAGATCCATTACATGAAGGTAGTGGTTTTGAAAGACTGAAACAATTGAGTTAAAGCAGAATTAATTCTACTCTGTCTTTTCCTTGACTTTATTTGTTCTGTGAATCTGTATTCTCTTAGCAAAGCGTCCACGACTGGAAGCTCTTTCAGCAACTTGGCAAGGCACCCAGAGTTATCAGGGAGGGTCAGGGGTAAAAAAAATCTCAGGAGGAAAGCTGGGGAGTCAGTGGTTACCTTCAGTTTGGGTAACAACTCTGTTAAGCTGCTTTCCAAGGTAGCAGAGAGAGAAAGAGAGACCTAAGTGAAGATGCCAGGAGAGCCCTGTAAATAAAGCGGAGAACAGATGAAATGTGCTGTGGGTAGCATAGATTCTGTTTCAGCCATTTTGTGAGCAGGATTTTATGTCAAAAATGAGAGCTTGCTTGGATTAGTGCCTCACCTGGGGGAGCCTCTTGTTTTTTAGTGGGGAGGCTCTCTATGTTCAGTTTACCCCAAAGTGATAATAAGCCCCCCAAAACAGCAGTTACATTTTTCCTCTCTGTAGAAGACCAATTATGTAATAACTGAGCCATAACTAGACTCTGCCCTGGAATGCCTGTGCCAGGACATGACCAACTGACCCATGGCACTGAGCTCTGCCAACATCACACAGGGGACAACACAAGTACCCAGAGCTCTGCTTTACCTGACAAAAAGACTGACTTCAAACAATGACAAGGCTTCTCTGTTCTCTCTAAGTACAGGACACTGTGGACGCAGAATAAGACGACTGGCTTTCCTCCTCCAGAGGATAGTGCTGCTGGGTGCTACAAGGGGAAGTCTGCTCTTCTGTGTCAAAAGCAAGGTTTGAATATTATTCCTCTTCATTCCTAAGATCCTGTGGGTTCTGTCAGGAGGTGGAAGGGGTCAGAGTGATGTGCTTTGGTTTGGCTAATCACACCTTTGTAACTCACTGTGGTTTGTGGGAATTATTACATACAGCTTTAAGATCCAGCAGTGGTAGTACCATGTAAATGTCAAATAATCATACTTTTTATAAATGTTCCTCACAATGAGGTTTGAAAGTGGCTTCAGAACAATGCCCTGAGAGGTTTGGTTGCTCTCCTACAGATGGTAAAATAACTGCTGGACTGGGACTTCACCATGAGGAGGCAGCACCCATGGGACTCTCGCACACTGCTCTCATGAAGTCTGACCCTTCCTTTCAAATGAAGACAAATCCATCACAACCTGATCGTGAAAAACATTAGCTGTTGACAAATGAGCTGTTTTCAGTGGTAAGAAGTCTGATGGATATCTGGGGGACTGCAGCTGGTAACTCTCCTGCTAGTGAGCTGATAGGGCTGCTGAGCCAAGCCTTTCCAATGGTGAGGCTTTAGCATCCATGTGTGGAGGCTGGTGGGGAGCCAAAGGTGTTTTCTGGACCTCCTCTGCACAGTTCAGCATTTTTGGCAGGTCTGTGCCAATGTCCAGCATTCCCAGGCTTGGTATGTGAAAGAGGAGTAGTCAGGTGTGGGTGCTTTTTGCTGCTGAGGTTGCATTTAGCAAAGATAAATGAGCTTTACTAACAGCTTTTTAATTATCTAAATTATGCAAAAGAAACCTATAAACTGTAAGTGGTCCTGAAGACCACGAGGATAGACAACTTTTTAGAAGCACTAGACAGAAGAGCTGCATGCTCTGTTGAGTTCTTCATTAGGGTTTTTCTCCCCCATCTGTATTTTTCTCTCACTGGGTTATGCATTTGCATACATTATAATAAGAACAGCTACCATCATGATAGATTTTGTTGTTTCTTGTTGTTTGGTTGGGTATTTTTATTTATTTTTTTAATATAATTTTAATATAAAAATGTTATAGGACATAAGCAAACTGTCAAAGCAAGAAGGAAACATCCAGTTTTCAGTCATATGTTTTCAAGTCTCTTGTGGTGGAAATGCAAAGTGAGCCTGGGCTGCAATCTAAATTCCACAGTGAATTGTAGTTGACAGAAATAAACCATGTGGTGAGGGTGCCACGTGAACTGAGCATAAACATGATTTAAACCCTGCAACTGTGAAGGAACTTGGACTGTTGAAAAACAAGTACTAAAAATGTAAACTTAAACTCTAAAAGTATGGATAGGAAGTAGATCTAATTGCCTCAGTAAAGGGGTAACATGAAAATTATGGGTGTCAGAGGAGAGTAAATGTACCTCAGAAATCAGAATAGACTGTTAATGTGTGATGGATGACTGACAGAAACCTGACAGAAGGCTATTACTCTGAAGCAATTACACAGAAAATGTGGATAAGTGGTTAAAAAGGGTGAGTGGGAGGCAGGAGCTTTTGCTGGGGTACAGCAAGGTCTCTGCGTCAGGGACTGGATTTTATTCTGGGCATGTCTGGTTGAAGGCTTGGAGTCTCAGTTTTGCCTGGGTTTCTGGGAGCTGTGTAGCCTTGTTCACATGGCTCAACAAGTTTCCCTGTTTGTTGCAAAACGTGCTGTATTCATTTGGGCAGAGTCAGTGATAATGTGTGTCCACACAGCACTACATGTAGACACTCTGGTGGGATAGGAGATTGCTCACCTCATTGTAGACATCTACAGCTTCACTAACTGTTTAAGTACCCTGTGCACTCAGTGGAGAAAATATCCCACCCACGTTTAGAGTGCAGTTCTCAATGATTATAGATTTGGTTTTGAGGTGAAGAATAGGTAAGGACTGACTGCTTGGCTTCGGCGTGTGCTGGAGACAATGTCTTGCTGGCTGAGAAACTAATTTGTATGAGCACTGCATGTCAAAATCACTAAAGAAACTTCTTCAGTGTTGCAAAAGAGGTTCCATGATGATGTGGCTTTTGTGGTCCATCTGTGGTTAAGAGGTGCCTGTCACCAGTGCCTCTGGAGTGACTGTAGTGGTGGTGAATGGGAAGTGTCCCTGTGCTGGCAGGCAGAAGCAGATAAATTAAAGGTTTTGAAAAAAAAATGCCCTTGCTAGATCCTTAGCAGTTTTTCTAAAAAAGATTGTCCTGCAGCAGAAGCATCAGAAAGGGCTTTTGTCATTAATAAAAAGAGTTTTCATGCTATCTCCCATTTCTTGAAACTTGCTGGTTTGGTCAGCACAAGTTTTCCAGGAAGAAAAAAACACTGACACTCCACTTTTGTTAAAAATAGGTATTTCTAAAAATGCGTTATTTGCCTTAGAAATAAGCAGCGATGTTCTGGGGAGGAGGCTGTCACATCTCACTGGCATGCTGACACAAATCAAGTGCAAAGGCGCCATTAGCTGGTGGTATGTGTGTCTGCCGCAGGTCTTGTGACCTTCACCAAATGACTTAAACTTTGAGTGTCTTGGGCTGTTGTGGTAGAAGATGATACAGATAGTTATTTACCCACCATTCAGGGGAGCTGCAGGGCTCAATTATTCAGTGTTTAGGAAGCATTTGTGGAATGACAAAAGGATGCTGTGCAAGTGCAAAAGTTTATTCCAATTATATTAAGTGTTCGGCTTCTCCCTGATACTTCCAAACCAATGGCCTCTTGAGGAGTCTGCTGGTTTTCATAAGCCAAAAAAACCCTCTTTCTTTGCTCAGCAAGCTGGTGAGTTATCATAGGCTTGGATCTAACTTAACTTCACTAAAAATACAAGTGTCTGGAGAAAAAAAGGTATCTGCTCCATGAACAGGGTCAATTGAGGAGAGATGCCACCAAGTGAACTAGAGTAGGAGCTGGCAAAGGGCTTTTAACCATATGAATGAGAACACCTCAAAAGGTGAAGCCTTCTTACTCTGCAGGTGAATTTGCTATAGCCTTGCAGGAAGGCCCCAGGGGCTGAATTTTCCAGCTCCCTTTGAGGTGGACACCCATGAAACATCTTCATGGCAACACAGATTGCAACACACCTCCTGGTATTGACTACACTGTGTCCAGCTGAGTGGTTGATTTGTTTTTTTTTTGTCCAGCCTGAAGAGTTTTCATAAATCAGCAGATCGTAAGATTTTGAAAAAGAAACAAACAAAACCAACCTCCCAACCCAAAATCTCTTCTTTTAATCTCCATCTCCTATAATGCTTCCTGAAACTGCAGGAACTGTCATGCAAAAATCAGGAAACACACATACATTCTGGCTGTTTAAGTCCCCTGTTGTCCATCCTTATCTGTGTTTATCTCATTCTCTTCAGTTTGGCAGGGAATCTTTTTATCTTTGCCAATTCATTTTCTCCAGGATTTATGTCATTCCCGACTTCAGTATGGGGCTCTCAGCTGCTGGTGGATTTCCCATATTCTTCTTTGCTTTTTAAAGCCCCTTGAAAGCTGCCATAAGCAAAAGAACTGTGGGAAACCATAATTTGGGAAGTTTTCAGAGCCAGTTGCAGCTTTTTTGCCTGCTGCCAATGTCTGGCAACTTGAACTGGTGGAATTATTCAGTGGAACTAAAGCATTTGATAAATATTGATCATTATGAATGATTTATGTATTATTTATAATGCTGTAGCTTCTAATGACTCCTTATGGCTTGGGGCTGGATGGTGTTGAGCCTTGCACACAACTGCACTAACACAGTATTTTTAGTTCAGGATAGTAAGACAGGCAGATGTGGTTCAGGAGAGAGAGCCCAAGAGAGGTGAAACACTCTGGTGTGGTGAGTGACTGTCACAGTGCAACCCACTATTCTATTAGTAAGTATTTTGAAGGCATCTTGTCACAGGTAAAGTTGCATGAGATATTTGGAGGAAGACAACACCCTTTTGCATTCCTTCCATGGGTAGCACAGTGATGTGCCAAAAAAAGCACAAATGCTTGTTGACAAATGTAACAGGAAATAAAAAGTGGCATTAGGACTGGAGCAGAAGGTGGGCTTGGTATTTTTTACCCTTTCTGAAAGCAGGTTGTCATTGTGGCTGTTGAGCTGCTGGTCTCTCACGGTTGCCTGTTAAATCCTGAAGTCCATCTGTGCTCTCTCACACACATTTTAGCCCAGAGATTTTAGCCCAGAGGCTGGCTTGCAGAGTCAGCCTTCTGTATATTAACAGTTGGTTATTCAACCTGTGGGAGAGGGCCCCAGCATTTCTAGGAGATGTTTCTAATCCCAGACCTAGTCCAGTCTTGTCTGCTTATGAGTAACTCAGCCAGGATGAAGACTCATAGCTTTTGTGAGACTAATGAAGTGAACTTCTGAAGGTGGCAGGCAGGATCCTTACTCAGAGTGCTTTCAGTCTAGTGAAAAGAACTCAGCTTTGTTGAATAGCGAAAAAACAACAACAAAAAAGCCCAGTTTCATCCTTCATCCTGGAAGATTAGCATATGCCCATGTCACAAAGCTAAAGGGCACTAGGTCCAGGCCAGGGACTGAAGCAGACTCCAAAGTAATAAAAGATAAATGTCAATATCAGTAAACTGGCAAATTTTATTTAAGTAATATTAAGGAGTAGCTTCTTTGGTGCCACATTAACTCTGCCCAGGTGACCAGCATATTTGTTCAACAGGTGCTCTTTCTGCATAAGTCTTTCAGAATAAGTAATGTTTTCAGTTAATACCAAACAACGCTATTTTGAATACAAAACAAACCCCACAACTTTCTGATGTTCAGTATTTTTACTGAGTTTCATCTCTAGGAACACTCATATGACAATTTCTCCCCGTACATCAACCCCAACTTGGTTATTTTCTTTCAGGCCAGGAGGTTTCCCTGTCTTGGCAGGGCCTTCAGTAAAGACATTTTTATTTACATGGGTATTATGTTTCTGTCTTCCATCAGGCATCCCTCTGGCTGGGCAGTTTTGAAAGGATTAATCATGGTGGTGTCTAGACACCCACTCCAGAATGGGAAATTCAGAAATTCACTGCAGGACATTTTGCATCAGATTTCACTGCTTCAAAATACTCTTGATTTTACTTGAAAAGGAGGATTGAGTGCTTTGAATGCTTTAATAATTTCACCTTTTCATTTCTGTACCTGTTTTCTAAATCTAGAAAATTAAATCCTTTTAGATGGGGTTTTAGTTACAAAACATCCTAAGCATCCTTATCCTGAACAAAAAAAAACAACCCACCAAACCAAAAACACAACCCGCAAAAAAAACCAAAAACAAACCAACCCAAAACACACCACCAAAAAACCCCAGAAAAAACAAAAAAAACAAAAAATAAGTAACCAAACAACTCCCTTGGATTATGAAAATCCACAGGTATGAATGCTTTACAGAATTAGGACCTATGTGCTGGGTGTCTCACCTACCAAATAGCTTAATACAACTATAAAGTCTCTGCCTTTTTTTACCCCATGAATTCATGGAGTAACAATTTAACTATAAGCTTTTATTTTGTGATTTTGCTTTGGTATATTTACACTTGCTAAAATCTTGTAGCCATTATTGAAAGTAATATAACATAACTGAAAAGGATAATACCCCAGAGCTGTATTTAATGAATACCCAAAAGCCATGAAGGAAGAATTTTGACCCAACCATGCCCCTGAATATTGAGTTTTGCCTGAGAGTGAGGATAGATTTGAGACATAATTCTGTAGCATCTGTTCTACTGCCGTCCAGCAGCAGGTAGAGGCCCTTTTGTTTCCAAATAAAAGACAACTAAACCCAAGACAGTTGGAAGCAGAGCACAGGGTGAAGGCAAGGAGGAGGCTGTCTGAGGACAGCTCTCCATCTTCAGGTCTTGTGGCAGCACTGCTGGCTGTTCCATGTGGATGAGAAGTGTATTCTGAAAGAAAACATGTCAAAGCTGTGCACCAAAGGTGAGGGTTTTGCTGGTTTGTACTGGTTTGGAAATGTAGCAGTGCTGATGGGCAATAGATTGTGAGAATATCTCCCAGGAGCCAACTTGTGAAGACTCAAAGATACCATTTTTGAGCCACAGAATCCTTTTATCTGGGATAGAGAAAATAAATAAGAACTGTAAGATAGTACATTTAGGGAATCTGTTTATAAAGAAAACTGAAAAGGCACACTAAAGGAAAGGAAATATGAGAGAGCTGCAGGGCCTTAGCCAGTTTCTAACTATTGGAGACCAAGATGGGTCATGTGTGTTCATCCTCTGAAGAATTATCTCACTTTAGTAAGTGAAGATCTTTGATAAAAGAATCAGATTTATGTGGAAAGAACACAGCTTTTGTTGAAAAAACTTAACCTCACCTCAGAACCAGCACAGCATTCGATATCTATGCAGGAGGGGCTGGTGCAGGTTTGTAACTTCTTATCCATCGGCCTCCCAGTACTGGCTTCAAGAGCTGAATTCCAATGCAGAGCCTGTGGTAACACTGTGTTTTTTATTATGCACCACTTGACACCAGGAGCCAACAGTGCTCCTGGAAATGAAGCATAGCAAGTTATTATTGTTGGTGAGAAAAATTAGAAGCTTGGGTCAATTGATCTCCTTTGAGGCATTCTGTTAGACATTTAGAATGTAGTAGTTTTTTAACAAAACAAGCAAACAAACAAAAAAACACACACACAAAAAAGAGAGAAATTCACAACTGGAAAAAAACCCCAACTTTTTAAAAGAGTTTTAGTGCCTAGCTGGCTCTGGGAGGAAGTCCCAGAGAGGTTTTCATACAGTGTGTGAGCTCCATGTTTGAGAGCACCATGACGACTTGTAGATTAGCCCAGGTCAAAAGAGCAAACAGTTTTGCCTTGCATCCAAAGCTCCCAAAACAATTTTTAACCCAGATTTGATGCTCCCTGAGCATCAAATCCTCTTCCTGAGCATCCCCAGAAGACTTGGATTGACTTACCTATAAGACCTTCTTTTGCTTCCTAAATACATATTTGTTCAACACAATCCCTTAAACAGAGCAAAACTCCAGCATAATCTGGTATCATAAGAATAATGAGTTAATTAAGAGGTGTTGGATGGATGAAGTAATGCATAAGGCCCGATGTATAAGAAAAGAGTTCAACAACCCTTTCTGTTACTATTAACTGGAGTTACAGGAATTATAATAAAAGAGCACCTAAAGGTAATTTCCAGTTTGGCTAAACATTCTCTGGCTCCCTCTGGCCACAAATTATCCTATTTCTGCTCCAAGTCAGCCCTCCCCTGTTTCCAAGCTCTTGTCAATTGAGTGCTGCTATAGTAATCTCTAATCCTCACATTGAAGTTATCTTTTTTTTTTCTTTTTTTTTTTCTACACAAACTCACTGGTGAGATATTTACTGCTGAGAGTCTGATCTTGGCTTCAGCAAAGCTGATAAGTAGGCACAGAAAGCTTCCAGATTAGAAAGACAAATAAACAGTTGAAACTGATTAAGCTAAAAGAAGGTTCAATCATATAATGTTCCAGGGACGATTTAGATAAATGAAGTCAAGAAACATCAGAGAGAAAGTGAATACAGCAATCTATTGGTCTGAGTGTTGTAGATACTAATGTATGTGATGTGAGATCACCTCCTGGTCCAAGATGCTCTAACAGGCTGTGAAAAAAGGTTGGCTTAAACTTCTTCAATTTGCTTGAACTGGCACAATTGGGTTGAGTCAACGCAGATGGAGGAAATCTGAAGTATACCAGTTGAGATCTGCCACTGATCAGTATATTTTGCTGTTCCTTCTAATAATCCTAAATATATTCTACACATGTATAGCATGACAGCTGGCCCTGAAACAAAATAATAACACATATTGTAGGAAGAATGTGTGTTTAATACAAGATGAATGCACATTTCGGAACATAAAATGAGCTCCTACTGAATGTACGAAGTGGGAAACTGCATCTGCAGAAGCATTTGATGAAAATAATGAGTGTGCAAATAGCACATGTGATTCAGTACCCAGTCTAGGAAATAGGTCAGCATGATCTATCACTGTGGCCTGTGCTTTGTGCTGGTCCTGCAGCAAGTGGAAGGTTTCCAAATACTTGAAATATTGGTGTTTCTGTCTTTTAATGGATACTCCATATTCCATAATAATGTGTTTGCAGATGGTGTTCCTACTGCTTTGCACTGCCCTTTGGAGGGGAAGCAAACAAATCTTAGCAGCTATCTCCTCTTTTTCCTGAACAGTCCCTTAACACACGCTGCAGTCATCCTGAAATGCATTCAGTAAATCATCTCTGATTGCACAGTTAAAGAGTACTACTCTATATTGGTCATTTAAAGCATTTTCAAGGGTTTCATTGATGAAGACTTTGTGAAAGGAAAGAGGCAACAAGGAAGATCTATTGAATTTTGAATCACTGTACACTGGGTGTTACACTGGAACTGAAATCAGATCCAGCATTTCACAAGGAAAGGAAAACAGAAAAGTCAAGTGAGATAAAGGGCTGTTTATCCATAGGAAGACGTGACTTGTATGAAAACAGCTACCTTACAAAAGGGTTAGCTGTTCAAAATGCCCCCTTAAAGGAGATACAATTAGAGCTTAATCGGTTCTTTCTTCAGTTCAGAGCTCCCACATCTAAGTTAATGAACACATATGCCTAGTCAGCCCTGTCTGTCCCTTGCTTATCTAGATCGTTTAAACAAGCTGGCTCTCTGCTTACACTGCTGTTCTTAGGTGTATGCAGGAATGGGGCTTGGATTTCACTTGCCCAGACTGTTGAGAATCAGATGCAATTTCTTCTTTCTAAGGAAGTTCTAACAATTAATTTACAAATAAGTTTATAAAAAGCTACTAGATGCTAAATTAACTGCAGGGAAGGATCCTGATCAATAGAACTGCAGGAATGTGGTGGAAAAAAATACAAGAAAGAAAAAAATAAAAGAAAAATAAATGAAGAAAGTTGTTACTGGATTGTTACTGGACACCAAATGCAGAGCAAATTAGTTTATTAACATGTACAATGAAGCACCATATGCTGGAAGTTGCTGTATGTTATGGAGAGGCTGCAATGTTGACTCACGCTCTCAAAAGCTATGTCTATAGTGGTAAATTAAATATAACTGATATTGTAGTCTGACACTGTGTCTGGCAGGCTCATCTCTTCCCTAGTGAGGCCACATCTGGAGCATTATGTCCAGTTCTGGGCTCCCCAGTCCAAGAGAGACAAGGAACTACTGGAGAGAGTCCAGCAGAGGCTACAAAGTTGCTGAGGGGCCTGGAGCATCTCTGTGCCCAGAAAAGGCTGAGAAACCTGGAGCTGTGTATCTGGAGAAGAGCAGCCTGAGAGTGGATCTAATTAATGTTGAGCAAGAGCTAAAGAGCCCTGGGGGGCAAGAGCAAAAGGCCAGACAAGACATACACAAGCACATAAACATAGGTACACACAGAGATTCCTGTGAGCTGTTGATCAGTTATACATCTAAATGTGCAGGCATCTCACTAGGTATCTCCTCAAATCTAACTGATCAGGTTGCTCCAGGAATGGTGTTTCTGTCATTTAAACTTTGTTATGGTCATATTCATGGGTCTTTCCATGGTTAATTCTCTATTTGACAGCACACTGCCTGAAGGGGGAATGCTGATCCAGCAATAGAGGAGCACACAGGATCCCTACATTCACCACTTACAAATCGATGCCCATAAAACTATGTTGAATGTATTGTAACAGACCCCAGGAGCTGCTCATTCATCCTGCAGCCTAAAGTACCAGTAACACCTGCGACACCCAAGTCTCTTGTAAGCAGTGAAATCAAATCCCCAAAGCCCTGTAATAGTGATGAGTAGAAAATCACAGCAACCAGTGTTGGAAAAATAGGAATTCAGCTAAAGCAACAGTACCTTGACAACACTTGGCACTGCAAACATCACTTAACTTGACAAACAACCAGTAATAGCCAGACTGAAAATAAAGGGTTAGGCAGGTAGAGAGATAAAGTATGAAGAACATGCTGAGCAAATAACAGCCCTTTGAGAATCCACATTAGCATAATTACTAAACATAGGTAATTGCTGAAATAGCATTTGCTGGCAGCATTTATGTTTCTAAATGTGACACTTTCTCTCTTCCCTACATAATCTTCTGATAGGACCATGGAATATGCTCATCACCCTGTGCTGAGCTGGGATGGAAATTGGCACCATCTGAAAGCTGGAGGCACAGAGATGAATAAACACGTTTTAACACCTTGGAGCCCAAACAACCTTTTTAAACAAAAAAAAAGGTTGTCATATTTGAGGTTCCATGTCTTGTTAAAATCTATATGTTATACCAACAGCTCAGCTTCTGTCTGAGCACGCTCCTCGATATTTGATAAGATTCGACATTCGCAAATCCATTCCTATTGATTTCTCACTGCTGAAATAGGATAAGCATGTCATGGACACAACCAGTGTTTAGTACAGCAGTTCATATTATTCCATCATAAGAAAACAACTCACTTGATAAAAAATAAACAAACAAAACCCCAACAAAACCAAACAAAAACCTGCACCAGACACAAATGTAGTAACATGCAGTGCATAAGCAAAGGTCCTGGCTCCAATCAAAAGCACTAGCTGGTCCTGTTAAAAAGGCATTTGGCCACAGTTTTGATGGAGGAGCAGGTGGAAATTAAAAGAAAAAAAAATCCAACAAAACAACAGATGAGGTTACATCTGTGTAGGTTGTAGGGCTGATCTGCAACTATTTATGAGCTCTGTGTGTGACCTGGGTACTGAAATCACGCTGTGCTGGCTTATGACATCTCTTACTGTATGGTACTCCACAGGGCAGGTAGGAAGCTGTCAGAGGTAACAGTTAGTCTCTACCTAAATAAATTACCTATAAATAACATGGGGAGGAGAAAAATCTATATGTGCACTATCAGCTATGAAAATTCCTCTGGACAACAGAAGTATATAAGGGACTCGGCTTGGCTTTTTTTAAAAAAGAAGCAAAAAAATTATTTGAAAATAACTGTAGAGGGCAAAAATGGGCTCATGTAAGGGTAGCTTGGAAAGGACAGGCTACCATGGAGACAGTCCCTATGGAGAAGGCTGAAGTAATGAGGCCTTCTAATCCTTCAAGCTGATGGTAAGATATAAAAAATTTGTATGTAGAAGCACTTCTCACTGGCTGAAAGCAACTTCTTTGTTTTAAAAACTACTGTACTCTTGTGAGGTCAGAAGTTGATATCCAGCTCTGGGCCACTGATCACTCCCTTGCCAGTCATTGATGGTGGATGAGTTGAGAGGGATGCGTGTCATCCCGATTTAAACCATATCCCAACACCTGGACCAAAAGTCTGAGGCCTCCCTTTTATAGGCAGCCCCACAACTGACTACAGCCTCATTGGCTACCTGGTGAGCCTTTTGGGGGATTTCACCAGCAGCAACCCAGGCACGTATTTTGTGGAGCATACATTGCACTATCCTAAGGGATATCTCAAGTCTTGAGAAGTTGCACTTGCACATCATTTCCTCAGATGAAACTCAAAATAAGCATGAAGTGTGAGGCCATTTGGTGATCCATACATAAAAAAAAGAGCTAAAAAATGGCAGAACCTTCAAAAATAAACCAAAAAAGCCTTCTACTGCCTAACCTTGTGATGACATTTAGACAGATATTTCTTTAGGCAAGAAGATCAGTATTTTACTGTCATTCATTACAGATTTACCAGTTTTGTATTGATTTTGTTGTGGCCTCCTATGTACTTTAATTGCTGCAATAGAAAAACAAGTTGCTATACATGACATTTCCTTTCTGAGAAGCTGGCAACGGAATTGCATGAACCACTGGTAGATTCACTGATTTCCCTTGTGAGTCAGTAATAAAATGATGACTGAAACAGCTTGACCTTCTTTCTGTTCCAAAACAACATTTTTTCTTTTTCTTTCTTTTTTTTTTTTTCTAAGAACTCTAACTAGCTGTAGATTTAAAACCAGAAATCCTCCTAATTGCTGGATAATATGGTAGACTTTCCTATATTATTTCACAGTTATTAACACTGAGATTTTACTGATTGATTTTGAGGGAAAGGCACCTGAGTGCCTTTGCTTGATCAAGCAATCCGAGGCTAATGAGGATAATTGACAAAGTGGTTTCTGGTGCTCTCATGGTTGGATTGACACATGGTCCAACTCTCAGGAGTGTGGGTTGAAAAAAAGTAATGCTTCCTTCCTCTGGGACACAAGCCACAAACTCAGATTTAAGGCTTCTCACCTGAGAGATCTGCAGCAGTTGGAAACCTATATGGTGTGGGACCAAAGAGCTTCACAGTGTGCTTGCAGGCTGAGGAACAGAGAGGACTGATAAGTTGCCTCATGCCTGTGGAAGGTTTTTCTTTGATGTTGTAGTTTCTAGAAGTTCTTCCAGGGCATTTTTAGCTGTCTCAGCTGAGCAGACTCCCTCTTCCTTGAGGGGTGGCTGTGCCAGAGAAGGCATCTGCTCCCTGAGTGTCTTCAGGCTGAAATGGAGGTGAGAGAAGGAAGGCTGCTTATTTTGTGTTCCCTGTGCTTTCCTCCCTCTAATTTCAATATTTATTTTTTTTTACTAGGGTTCTAATCTTTTGTGTTTAGCCATCTGCTGACACCCTCTGTCTGGGTTTCTGTAGATCTACTCTTCTCTTTGTGCATTTCCAGTGCTGATACTTTCTTTTGTATATTTTTCAAGCTGTGACCCTTGTAAAACTGAGTCTAAGGACGGTAGTTCACCTCATTGAAAACTGTGTCAGAGTTAGAATTCATTACAATATTCACTATTCTCCTTAGAATGGTTTGGGTCCTGTTGCATGAGTTAATGTGGTAAGAACCACAATATTCTTCCCTCTGACAACTTTGTGTGTGCATGTAGCACCATAATGAGAGGTGCTACAAGAAAACATACATAGGCTTGTAAAGCAATCCATAAATAAAATAATGAGAGAGTGTGCATAAATAAATTAAATTAAATTCTCCAACTAACCTGTGAGGTAAGTCAGTATTACAGCAATTTTTGAGAGAGAAACTAGGTTCCTTTTAGATGCAACTGGTGAGGAGTTATCTCAGCAGCTTGTTGGAAGGAGAAGCTGAGAAACCCATGGCAGGGTTTTAGATGTAGCAAGATTGCTGAGGAAGAAGCAGGGGTTCTCAATCTATTAAGAAAAAATTGTATGCAATTAAGTAAAGGAATATGAGATCTGACAGCTCTAGAGGTGTCTCAGGATTTGTGCATGTTTTGTGGAGACTCAGAATCCACCTCCTAAAAAGTGTGATTGACAGAAGTGCTCAGTCCAGAAAGCAGAGGTTGGGTGGAGGCAATAACAAAAAGTAGCTTTCTTTGACTTCTGTTGTTTCAGATCAGAGCTGCTGGAAAACTCCTCAAGGAATATCTGCAGGCTGTTCTGCATGGACAGTTTGGAATAGCCCAGATGGTTAATGCTGGCAAATCTGGGCTGGTAACAGTTCTTGAAATAAAACCCATCTTGCCAGAAGAACAAGAAAGACTAAGAACAGTGAAGTCTGGTTATATTTTTTTTTTTTTTTTTCTGTCACTGTTATGTACTTCTCAGAGACATGTAAACAAAGTCAACTTGTTGATGAGAAATATGTCACTCAAAATGCTGCTGAATGTTCTAGAGACAGTTATCACTAGATGTTTTGACTAAATGTCTGAGAGCTCATGCTCTTGGGAAATTTCCCAATAGATCTGAAGATAAACACACAAGTTCTTGGCATCTCTCCTGACTGGATGAGAATCTGAGAACTAATAATTATTTACATTTAACCTGTGCCCCTTATAAAACTTGTGGTGTACTTCAGAAAGCAGCATTGGAACATTTTGCAGTGGTGATTATTAAGGACAAAGTCCCAGTAAACATATAAATTCTGCCAGACTATTTGTCTACATTTCAAATCATGTCAGAATAAAAAAATTACTCTTTATGTCATATATTTGTAGTCGCTTTGGTCACAATTGAAGTACAGAGGTGGTAAAAATCAGATGAGTGAACCTGTTCTGGAAAGCTCTCTGCTGGGAGGGGGGTAGCATCAAAGTCATTTGGTGAGGCAGTGAGAATAAATTTGGTATTCAAAGCAACTTTCATAAGTTTTCATTTAAGTCAAGTGTTTAATGATCCCCTGCTGTGAAAGGTCCCCTGCTGCTATACTTCTGTGCTACTGAATGATCATTCATTGGGGAGAACTCTGCTAAATCCTAAGTGTTCGGCTTCAGGTAGGCAAGATTAATTTTACTGGGAGATTGGCTTCGAACAGCAAGAAGATTCACAACTAGGCACCTGCAAAAGCACCAAAGCAGTAAGTAGCATGTCACTACTGATGGTCTTGCTGCTTGCAAATAGGCTTGGTTCACTGTGATCCAAAGTCTTATCCCTCGTCATAAGTGCTCTTGAATGGTGATATCCAGTGCAGGACATGGGGCAGCAGAGGACAATCTCTAAGAAAATAACACTTCTTTAATCTGACCAGGAATTTTTTTTTTTTTTTCTTCTTATGTCTTCTTTAGGTTGAATTCCACCTGTGAGAACATAGGCCATGTCCACTGTGCAGAAATCTTGAGGAATGGCCTGACTCAAAAGAAGAATCAGTAAGCAATGAGCTTTAATTAGCCCAATATTTTTACCTCTGCCAGCAGAAAACTTTGTTTACCAGGAACCTGCACAGGAGGGATTCTTTATGTTGTTCTGGTGACAAGAATAACAGTGCATGAGTGGTTTTGTTCTCCACCTACATTGCAGGTAGGCTCATTTTCATTTACCTATTACAATCAGTCTCTCCTCCTTAGCACTCTTCTGACTGCTAGAAGCACAAGCCCACACATCTTGCTGAGTAGTAAACATATCTGTGAAATGTCACAGCATTAAGGAAAGTTTCAAAGATCAGCACAAGGAATAAATATAATGAAAAAAAAGGGCTTGCCCATGAGAATTAAGCAATCTTCATTAGTGGGAGTAAATGACTGACTGACTTGATTCCTGGAGCCTGTAGAATTTTGTAATTCTCCATCTCATCTGTGAACTGGTTATTGGCTTGCCCAGACTCTGCATCTTTTATCTCAGTTAAGTCAATGAAACACAATCAGGTTCAGCATGAACTATGGCAGGTATACAGTGCATTAGCATAAATATCATTGCTCAGTACTGCAACAGGGTAAGCATTTCATCTGAGCCGCAAAATAATTTTCTCCCTCAGACCAGTTAGAAGTTCAGGATGGCCAATGGGGTGTGCATTGTACTGACCATCTGACTAATGTGGTCTGATCAATGGAGGGAGTGGTACTGACCTTCTTCATGCCCTGAAAGCATCTCTCTGGATGGACAGTGCTCTTCTGTGTGTTGGTGTGTGTGCATGCAGACAGATATGCCTTCCTCTATATATACTTGTATATAAACCAAAGGTCACCAGTCTTGCAACCCAACTCCAGCTCCCTGGCTGAGAAATTTTGATGCCAGCTTGGCCGAAGGTTGATTAGGCTCCCACTTTTGTTCATTTGTATCCTAAGGAATTACTTCCTTGTTTTCTTCAAATGCTCCCCACTCATAACCAGTTAGAGAATCCAAGAACTTGCCAAAATGAAATAAATATGTATAACCTTCTATTTATATAAATATATAACCTTAGTGATTCTGTGCATAGCCTTCCCTTTGGTCGTGAGCTTACATGGTACCTGCTTTCCTGCCCATACGGTCATCGGAGCCCCAAGTGCCTTCCATGACCCCAGAGCCTGGTTTCCAGGGAGCAAGTTCACAGGCAGTGACAGAGTGTTTTTGACACTATTCATATGCTTCAGCTCCAACTACACAAAGTAGGAATAGCTTCTTTTCATTATCCCTTTCAGTCCCTACCTGGCCAACTTAAAAAGAGGGATGAGACCATTGCAGAAGCTCAGTTCACAGTTTGTACACCATATTAATTACACCATGTTTTCCTAGAAGACTTTGCCTGCGGAGCTTGCTACTCATATGTGCTCTTCTATACCAGCTGTGGGTAGCAGAGATGCTCCAGCTGTCCCCATTATATCCAGAACACTGGATATTTCATCTTGAATAATCCATATAGGCCTCAGATGAACAGAGACCAGCTCTATTCCTGTTTTTGCAATGGAAATGATAGGAGGTAGAGCAAAAGAAGGGCAATAAAGGGATTGCTGCATATTTTCAGACCTGCAGTCTACTGCCTGCAACCCCAGGCAATGTGTGAGACCATTCTGTTGCTGAAAATATTTGCTGATCTTATAGGAGTTTCCACAACAACTGTGAAAAGAAGGATCCTGCCTGGATGTTTACATATTTGTACTGTTTCTGGGTCATTCTTAATTTACAGTGGCATTATGGGAGCAGTTAATTACAATAACTTGTTTGTATAAAAACTCTACTATATGCCTCGATCTAAACATACAAGCTTCATACCTCATAAAAATTAAACAACTCAAGAATAAAGAAACACAAATGATAATTAAGTTTTGTTTCTTCCAGCATCCCCAGGCCACTCCTGGGACTTGCCAGTCTTGTCAATATTTTAACATGTTCAGCAGCTCTTGAAAGTAAACAAATGCCCATCAGTGGGTAAGCGCTTCTGTGTTTGTTTTTCAGAATGAGCTGCTCAGGTAGGTTGCATGTGTGTGGCAGATTGAATATATTTATTTCAGAGGCTCAGAAACCAAGCTTAAGCATCTGTAAAAGCTGAAATCTTGAACATGTTCACACTGAGCCCAGGCTTTAGATTATGTGAAATGTTTTCTCTACCAGTTAATCGGCTAAGCACCAGCATAGGGCAGATTGGAAACCAAGGACTCAGACATATTAGTCTCACAGCCCTTTACTGACCTCTAACAGTTATTTCTACCAGCATTTCCTCTGGCAAATAATGGGAACTTTAAAGCACATACAAAAAGAGTCAAATTCATTTTGTAGAGACTCGGTGTGACAGTATCCACTTAAAAAAAAAAAAAACCCACTGAGAAACAATATTCTGAATGGCTTTTCAGGTTAAAAATCTACATGATCAAGAGTGGCTGCTCATTTTTCAGGACCAAAAGTCAGTGAGGGAAAAATCACAAGTCATCGGATATAGATTACTTATGCTGGGAAGAAAACTACATAATGAGACCATAGCTCAAGACAGGGAGTTAAGTTATTCAAAACCTCAGAAGATGGTTTCATGTCAACAGACTGATGCCTCTGACAGTTTGGGGCTTCTTATGATATCAGGTGGAATAACCAGTGATGCTGATATGTTACACCCCAAGAGCAGTGATCCAGCTCACAGACCTTTGGATAAATTAGGCCCTGTCTCCGTTGATGTGAAAGCTCCAGAGGATACTAATGCAGTGAAGTTATTTCAAGCCCTTCCTGTTGAGTCAATGCTCCATACAAGGCAGTTTCTTGCCCTCCTGCAGGTAAGTTCATACCTCAGGGATTTGGCTTGAAGAGAGGCCTGAATGTCCCTACCTGACTGCTTAGCTCACTGTGATGCAAGCAGTGACGTTTGGAAGTAATTACTGCAGTCAAGTCCTCTTAACACTCCTTCTACTTTTATAGTAAAGTGGAAAGAGCTCTCCATATCCTCTGGGTTGCTATGCCCCTTACCTCCTGAATTGTGCTCAACTGTCATAAGGTCCATAAGCAATGTATCCTTGCTATAAAAGCCACCCTCATATTACCTTTCAACGTCCTGCTCCAAGCTTCCAGCAATGTTTATCCTGGACAAATGCCGTATGTATTCGTTCAGAAATACCCAGACAAGCAACATTTAGGCTTTCAGCTTACAGCCTGCTGGAGTTTTGGGGCACTGAAAAGAGCTATAAATTTGTAAGCACCAGGCTATTATAATAATAAGAAGAGCTTTTCCATGCACATCACCACTCACAAAAATCAGCATCTGGGTTTCTGTAAATATAACAATGTGTACTTAATAATTAAAACCAGTAATAAGCTAGGTATGTGTGCATGTTACAAAAGTATGTAGGCCCCACCCCCACCCCACCCCC
>JAOEGS010008720.1:0-12065 GCA_025447755.1 Corythornis vintsioides | reverse complement strand
TTGTCACAACAAACGACCCCCCCCCCCCCCCCCCCCCAATTATTACATATAAGCACATTTCCTTAATTGCCATCTGAAACCATTATCTCCTGAAATTCTGTGGGTGGCTTGAAACAAAACACTGAAGATTAATACCAGCTTGAACTGGCAAATTACTTCTCATGTAGCCTGGTTTAGCTTTATATACCTGCAAAAAATGTGCATTCTGATGATAAGTTTAATATTACATTACATTGTACTATTTTCCATTGTGCTGAAATATGGTTTAGCATTTTTTCCACAACGTAAGATGACAGAGATCAATTACAAAGCCATTAAATGTCAATTAACATCTTTGCAATCTGAATCCCAAATGAACCTGTTAAAACTACCTTGTTATATGTCACTTACATGTATAAATTCTGGTTAAATGTTTAATGAATGCATGAAAAAGTAATTACTTACTGTTTACGTAATGGTAAACTAATCCCATCAGGGTTAGTTTTTTCCAGTCCACTGGAAAAAATGACTGATTTTTAAAATCTGAATGGTTAAAACAGGATCTGAAATGCATCATTTGTTTATCAGCTGCACTTCTATGTAATGTCTAATTATAGATTTGGGAATCTAATTTTCAACACTTCAACAAGAGTATTTTGTTTTATTAAGCTACAAAGTTAGTTATTTTTTTAGTGTGGTCTAGTCAACACCAGTGCTTCTTCCTGTAGAGTTTAAGCATTGTGCAGCATCTACAAAGCCTGGAGCTTTCCTGGAAAAGGTCTTAATCCCATAAAAAATTCATACTTTTTAGCAATAATTTAGGCTAAAATGTAGTCAGTACAACAAGGTTAACACCTCCACTCATAGGAAAATGTAGTCATTGCCCTTGGGATAAGAACTTTCCCCTTGCAGAATATTTAAAAAAGGATTTTTATTTATTAGAAGTAGTCAAGACTTTGCTTTTGCAAAGCTGAAAAATGGCCCCTTGAGGAACAAAGCAGAGGAGATCACAATGCCTGCTTCACTTATCAATCACAGTTGCCTTTGATAACAACCTGCCCTCTTTATCTGATCTGCAGAAGTGCTCTGGTGACAGCCGCCCTCATTCCATTGCCTGCACAAAGCCAAAGGGATGAGTGTTTGGAAACAGACACCTGTGGTAAGCTGGTTAGAAGTGGACTGGGCAATGGTGTTCATGTTGGGGCAGACCCATCCCAAAGAAAAAAAAGGGCCTTCTCATATCACTTAGGCCAGCACTGTCTGTCTCCCACGCAGTCAGTGGAAGCATGTTCATTTCCAGTGGGTGTTATTCACACATCTTCCCTCTCTGATGAGTTACTTGTGTGGAAGTGAGATCAAAAGGGCTGTTGTATGTTCCCTGCTCTGGCTTGGCTTTTTAAATCTGTACAAGAACAAAGTGGAGAGTTACTAATTGGGCAATGCTTCTGCTTCTCCCTCCTGGCTGTTAAAGCTTGGTCTTCCCAAGGCTAAGCTGAGGATCAAAGAGGGATGCTAAACCTTACAGATCATAGCCTGCAGAAAGAGCAGTGGAGACGGTGGCTGTCAGCTGCAGAAGGATGGCAGATGGTGAGTTGGAGAGAAGTGAAGTCTCTGGTTCCTTGGGCAATATGGGACTTCATGGAGAAGTCTGTCTGTGGTGGGCTCCTGAAAGAGCCACCAACCTTTAGTAATGGAACACATGCAGTTACATGTCTTTGTCCCTTTCAGCCATCCTTCTGTTCCTTTTGGCAAATATATCATTTTGGTACTGAAAGAACGGTCGCTTTGTAATTAGAAAATATAGTTCTCAGGTTCCAAAGGAAAAATAATCTGCACATGTCATGTATGACAAAGGGGAGGGAGCAACCTTGAGAGCATCAGTTGGAAATATCCTGCTGTAGGGATACATGTGGTCACCAGCCTGCAGCTGAGACCAGGAGCACTGACATCTCCAGGTTCCTATTCAGGAGACTGGACCTGGCTGTGGTGGTGCATGGCAATAGTCTGGAAATAAAACTACACAAAACCTACAGCCTGTCCTGCTGAACAGTGTGGCCTCATGGTCATGGTCTCCTGAAGGACTTCTTCCTTTAAGTCTATTGTCATGGCCTAACAGCAAGCTGCTGCCTGGGACAGGCTCTAACTGAGCAAGGTTCTCGAGAGAAACTTTCTCATTAGAGGGAATATACTTCATATAGTTTGCCAACTATCCTCTGATGGCAGGAATTGTTTCAGACTGATTCCTTCTCTTTCCTGTGCTAGGTCATGCCAGCTGAAGATGTTACAGGACTTGCTCACTGAATCCTTGTTAAATGAAATGTATATTGGCCAGAAGACCACACCATGCGACTCTGCAAAGCCCATCTTCAGTATCTCCTCTGCTTTTTGTACCAGCTGACTCCAGACAAGGATGTTCACACTAATTGGGTAGGAAGGGGCCAAGGAGAGGCAGATTGTCACATTTACAGTTGTAAAAAAGCACCTCCTTTGAGGAACCCAGAGCTGTTCTCTCTTATTAGCCTCGGGCAAAATGCGGCAAAAGGTTTAGGGGTGGCTTTGCTCTTGAAAGCTGTAGATTCAGGAAGTGATATATTTTTGCAGATGGCACAATTTCTAACATTTCTAGTATTAAGAGTGTTGTTAAGAATTAAGCCTCTTCTGAAAATATCTTTTGTAGCTCCTGTTTTGCTGGAATCCATTCTGGCGGGTGTAACGGTAGCAGATGCTTCAATATAATTTTAAAGGAAAAATACTGTGTGTTTGGGTCTCCCCCCACCCAGAGAACAGTCACAGAGGGGCTTTTTTGTTCAGTTGTTGTAGGAATGAAATTTGGTAATTCAGTTGCTTGCCTGATAAATGTCTGCCCTCTGATCCCAGCTAGAGGAGATGGAATAAAATGTAACTGGATTTGACAGACAGAATCCATCTGCTATGCTTGAGGCACAGCAAGGAAGCCTGAGGAGAAAAACATTACAGCAAATTATGCTTCCTTATCTCCGTCTACTAACAGTGCCAGGTCAGCCTAGAGGAGTGAATGAACAAGCCTTCGGAAGGACAATACCCACCAAGCTCTAACAACAGAGCTGCCCTGGTGTGACTCCACAGTTGGAAATGTGGGCATGGGTGAAGCTGCTGTGAAGTTCCCTTCCTCTTTCTCATCCCTCTCGTGTACTTAGTTTATGAGTCTGGGGGCAAGGAATTGCTTCCCAGCAGGGCTAACACCTGGGACCTTGCTTTGAGATGCAACCTCCTTTGGCTGTTGAAGTCCTGTCTACTTGCACTGTCCTCCTCTCTGACAGGGCAAGTGACAGAGATGGCAGTGTCACTGGCAGTGAAAGCCTCTCCTGTTCCCTTTGCAGCATTGCTTGGTGGTTTTAGAGGGCTCTCTTGGTGCAGATATACCCAACAGCAAACCCAGATCTGCAGATGCCATGACTGGATGCCATGTGAGTGCTCACAAGGCTCATCAGCCCCAGAACAGCTACAGTTTGGTGCTGTGTTTTGTTTTTGTTTTATTTTGGCAATGCAAAATACGTTTATTCTGGTATTGCTCTTTGGGTCAAGTCAACTCTTAGTGTTGGTTCAAAGGATCACTAAGCACACCCATTAACTGGTCGCTTTATTTCACACACATTCTGGTTTCCTGTGAATTGACCTTTACTTAATGTCACTGGACAAAAATCAGGCTGGGAAGACTGGACCATTCTTAGTTGAGCCTTCTCTGAGTTCATGGGTAATGATTCCTGTCCACATTTCTGCTTTCTCAGTAGCTTTTATTTTGGGGGTGGTCCATGCTGAGGGTGTGGATGCACAGCACTGGGAAAGCTGGACCTGCAGAAGTGATCTTAGCTCAGCACTTTGCTCAAGAAGACCCAGCATGGCACCACTATGACAGAAGTCTTTTTAATGGTCTTTTTATTTTTAAAGGGTGTCTAGATGCCCCTAAAATTTGTCATGCAAATAGCCAGAGTGGGGTGGGTGAGACCAAAAGTCTGGTATCTTCTCTGGAAGAGGAAACCTTGCTCCAAGGTACTCTCATCCTAATCCCCCAACCCACAGTGTCATAGGGACTTCCCTACTAGTGTGGTGACTGACTGGATACTCTGTGGTATCTTCAGAGTGATGGAGGAAGGAGATGGAAGTAAATTTATTTTTTTTTTCTGCATTTGCTCTCTGTTTTGTAACTATGTAACCTGACCAGATGTCCTCCATTCCTCCCACATCAAAGCTTGCCTGCCCCTTTCCCAAAACATCCATCACACTGCAGGTCAGCTCTTCCTTAATTTGTAGGAGAAGGTTACTCAGTCTACCTCCCCTTTAATTGTTCCTCTGACAGTAGCTGCAGAGATGAAAATCTGGGGGAATCTAAGTAATCAATTTTTAAGTGTAAGAAGTACCCCAAAGTGGGGGGAGAATGGAAGAGAACAAGTCTTTCTGCTGAGCAAACAGACTGATTACGTCAAGGGACAGGAGGAGCAGCACTTGGAAATCAATATGGATGAGGCTTTGAAAAGGTTGACTGACTGCACTGGATTAGCTATTGATTTTTGTCATTTTCACAGCTAGTGCCATGCTCTCCACCCGCTGAGGCCATTAAAGCTCTGAGGCCTTAAACTTCTAATCCTCCGCTAATAACAAGAAGACAATGGCCCAGCAGGCTGAGGATCTAATGGGATGTCCATTTTTTTTGTCCAATAGCCCCAGTGCTGTGTCAGGTGTGCCAGCTCCTTGGAAGAAACCCTGGAAGCCCAGAGGCACTGCATGGAAAGAAAAAGCACACAAGGTTCAGATAATGCTCTGAGGCCAGCTGCAAATCAATGTTTCTTAGTAAGAACCTCCACATGGTTTCCACTTGGCACCAGCAGTGTGGGACTCGTAATTTGTGAGTCAAGTAGAAGGGGCCAGTCTCTTTTCAGTGGTGCCCTGTGACAGGACAAGAGGTGATGGTCACAAGGTGAAACACAGGAAGATCCACCTCAATATGAGGTAAAACTTTTCACTGTGAGAGTGACAGAGCCTGGAATAGGCTGCCCAGAGAGGTTGTGGAGTCTTCTTCTGTGGAGGGTTTCAAGACCCACCTGGATCTGTTCCTGTGTGACCTGTCCTGGTTGATCCTGCTCTGGCAGGGGGGACGGACTTGATGATCTCTAGAGGTCCCTTACTACTCCTACCATTCTATGATACTATGCTTTTTGCAGGATCTCTCTGAGCATTCTTTTTGTTTAACTACAGACAAAAATTTTGCTTGTTTTTGGGAAAATGTTGGTGGAGGTGGACAGCAGTGTGGGCTCCCTCTTCAGCAGCTAAAGGGCTGAAGCTATCTTCAAGCATAATATCATCACCATAAATTTTTGTTTTAGTACACCTGGCTGTAAAGAAACCTTGAATTTATTTTAAGATAGGACTAAAAAAAGGATGTTGGGAAGAGTCGAGTCTTTACAATGCATCCTGAACGGAGACAGATTACAGGAAAAGATTAATGTCAGTGCTTTTCTGGAATGAATGAGAATGTGGCTAAGGATATAAGAAATGGGTAGATCTGGCTGTGAGTGTGTGTATCCAAGGCTGGGGAGCTAAATCAGCTCCTTCCTCTACCACTTTTTTTATAAAGTAGAGTAAGTTTGCTAGGTGATTTCAAAGAGCTGGTCAGCTTTGTCAGCTTCTGAGAAGTCTGCAAGTACCAGCTGTTGTCTGAAGGTCATAATGGATATGTCCTAAGAAACTCCTGCCATACAGCTACTCTACACCTCACTGGAAATAGTCTATTTGCAACCTCTGGAGCCTTAAAAAGAATGCCCCAGAGTTCAATCCCACAAAGCAAGTCATTTGCACTCTCAACTTTATTCCCTCAGCTCTGGTGGTGGTAAGCAGATGAGTGCAGCTCACCTGGGGGATCACTTGACCTATTCTGAGAGGGGTCCTTATTAGTGCTTAAAATTACCTAAAGTGTGGGGCCAGACTCTTTTCAGTGATGCCCGGTGATAGGACAAGGGTCAATGGGCACAAACTGGAACACAAGGAGTTCACAAATGTGAACAGAGGGACAAACTTCTTTACAATGAGGGTGCCTGTGGGTGTTAAAATGCTACAGCAAAGGAATTTTCCTTCCTGTGGGAAAGTGAAGGTTCTCACCAAGCAGTAACCTTGCTGGCATTTGTTTGTAAAACAGTAGAAAGATGTTTTGATTATGGGTGTTGTGGAACCCAGCCAATCACCCCAGGGGGTGGCTGATTTCTTGTCCAATTGCCTTGAAGTTAAAAGGGTATAAAAAGAGCTGTAAATTAATAAATAAAGGGATCTTGGAATCTAGATTAAGGAAATCTGCTCTGCCTCGCTCTTTCTCCTCCTCCAGCAACTGGCAGACAAACAACAACTCTACTTCTCTGGATAGACTCAAAACCCACCTGGATGTGTCTCTGTGCAACCTACTCTGGGTGAACCTGCTTTAGCTGGGTGGGTTGAACCAAGTTATCTTCCAGAGGACCAATCCAACACCCACCATTCTGGTATGCTATGATTCAGTGATTCTGCCACCCACCTTTTCTGTCTCTCCATCTCCAGGGCTGTCTGAACTCAGTATAGCTGTGACTGAGTGGCAGAGTGTGTCCAGAAGAAGAGAAAACCCTTTGGAGACATACCGTGTGTCCTTAGCAAGACCTTGGTCCTTCACACAGCTGTGACCAGCAACATCATCGTCTTTCTTCATCCACCATATCCTTCCTTAGAACCTACATGGAGTAGAGCACAAATTTTTCAACAAAAGAGTAGTCAGACAGTGGAATAGGCTGCCCGGGGAGGTGGTTGAGTCACCATCCCTGGATGTGTTTAAGGGTTGTTTAGATGTGGTTTTGAGGGACATGGTTTAGGGGTGAACTTTGTAGAATAGGGTTAATCCTTGGACTTGATGATCCCAAGGGTCTTTTCCAATCTGAATGAGTCTATGATTCTATTATTTTAATGACCAGCTGCATGTCAGACATCTGATCTCCTACAAAACACAGTCCTTAATATCCAAGCGCATTGCTAAGGTTGAAACTGAGAACTTGGAGTAGACCCCATGCTGGTGGCAGAGCCTGAGTGCAGCAAGAGCAGTGGGTCTGGGTGGCTGTAGTGCAGGGCTGGGTGTGCAAACAGCCAAATTGAGCTTGTCAGGGCAGCACCGTCTGCAGCGTCTGGTGCCTGCAGGATAAACTCTCTACTGAACAAATGCTCAACTTTTCTGATAATCTCCATCCAAATCTTCACTATTTTATTTTGCTTGGGTTTGGGATTTGTTTTAAGGACCTTTGTGATTCTTGGAAATGGAAGGATTATTGTGAATATACAGAACAAATGGGCTTGGCCAGATTTCATCCCTTTGCAAGCAAGAATAGTCATCACTGCCCTGCCCCCCCCACTCCCAAGGCAGCACAGAAAATCAGAGGGGTGTGTGAGGGAGCAGACAGACTTCTCCATGGTGTGAATCTAGATGAGGCAGCACGGTGCTCTCCCTTGATCCTTCCCTGCAGCCAGCTGGCAAAAGCTGGTCAAATTGAAATGTTCTCACTCATTTTCTTCTCAGTTTCTCCTAGCTTTTTTAGGGTTGATACACAGCTTCAGCTCCCCACGTCGTCGTCCTAAGTCATCCAGAAGTTTTCTGAAAACACAGGAGAGGGGAGAGTGCTGAACAAAGCAATAGGGACAAAAGGAAACAACTTTTTTTTTTTTTTCTCTTCATTCAGTGCACCTAAAGTGCTTGCCTGAACTCAGTGAGCCTATTCAGAGGCAGTACTGGAGTAAATGACAGAGAGCTCTTTAAGGTGAACATCTTCAAGGCTGCTGAAATGAAAATAACTGCTTGAGGTATGTTGTGATTTTGTGGTGTTTTTTTTTCTTATATTAATTAATGTGTGTTTTAAGGTTCTTCCAGACTTATTTAAAAGAGTTTTAACTCTCCCTCTTGAGTGGCTGGAAAAGATGTTATATGTAAAGTTTTCATCATTCTGAATGAAATAGTTGTTTTTAAAAAATTGCTTAGAGATAATTTTTTTTTTTTTTTAAAAAAAAAAAGGTTTCATTCTACTTATTTGCTCCTGTTTTCTCAGAATTGAAGGAAACAAATCCCTTAATTTCTCAGCTCTCATCAACATCATCCCCCTGAGGCTTAAGCAAAATGTTTCAGAGGAAGCATTTGAAGGGATTATTTCTTTACAGCTGCTAGGAAGGGTCTGGGTAGAAAAGAGATTAAGTGACACAACCTTTTACTTCACAAGGTTAAATAATGTGGAGGGGATCCATAGGTGGTGCAAATCACTTTAACCCCAGATCCTTTTTAATTTATTTTTTTTAAAAAAAAAGGACATTTTATTTAAAAGTTGAATAACCTGAATACCCATCATGTTGCTTCACTGCCATGCGTGGTTTGACATGTTGTTTTGCTGAGTCCCTCTATACATTATTTTTTTAAACAGAGTAGGGGATGCAGGAAGAGAAAGGTGCCAGCAACAGTCCGGAGAAGAACATGTGCATCCTGTATGTGATAACTGTGTTAACCTGTGTGCACAGGTGAGTCCTCAGGATTCCTGGTGGAAGTTTGTGGTACTGAAGGCAGCCAAAGGGGCAGTTGTCTCCTGCTGTCTGTTGCTCCCTGCTCACTCTGGAGATGACCAGCTGAGACCTGGATTTGGATGCTGCTCCATTAGGTTGTAGGTACAAGTGGAACAACTTCAGTTTACCTCCTGTGTACTGTGCTGGTTTGTTGACCATCTATGATTTAAAAAAAAATATATAAGGGAATGTTTATCACAGCACATCATAACAGCACCATCCTTCTCCTTTGCAGACCATGCATGAATTTGGACCAGCAACTGAGTGCAGGCACCTGATGCTTCGCAGAGGAAGATATTCACCAGATCTAATACTCAGGCAGGGCTTTACCAGAGTATTACCAACATTTATCTAGACAGAGGCATTTTTCACCCTGTCATATCTGCAAGCTCTCTTGCCAATGCAATTCTCACCTCCCTTTGGGAGGAAGGTTCCAGGTGTCTTTGTTCCCAAGGCAGGGGTTCATGGACCACCTGTCCGCTTGCCTTTGCATGTGTAACCCTGCCACCCATAAGGCAGGAGGAAGGTGCAGTGTGCTATTTATTTCACAGGAGGCAGAACACTTTTTTTTGTGTTTTATCTCTTTCCAGACAGTTGGCTCAGTTTAATGGACTGTCTTTCAGCCTGTGCATAATTCTTCTCCAAATTAAATTCTCTTAGAAGCCCAACATAATACAGACCATGTTGTCAGCTCATTACTTTTACATCCTTTCTTGTTCTGTTTATGTGAGCAGAGGTTTAATTAACTATAATCTACTGTGTAGGCAAGAGAAAAAAAAAATCTACTAGAAGGCATATATTTATACTCTATTTTTCTAACATTTGAGGGGGGAGGAGTTAACCTTTTTGTCTATGAGCAAGGCTGGTTGCTTTATGTTTCTATGCAGATGCTCAGGGAAACCTAAAGGATCAACACTTGTCCATCATCTTCTTAGTCACCCTTGTCAGCCTCTTACACTGTAGTGGACTGGACTTAAATCAAGAAAAAAGTAACGAAGCCTTCATTGCCAGCAAGCTCCCAGTTTATCACACTAATTGTCTGTGCACAGCCTATGCTGAGCCCCAGCCGCTGGCCATGGGGGCTCAGTGGGGCTAACTGTTGGTGCGTCCTCTGGAGGGACACTGGCTTGGTGGGAAGCAGCACAATCCAGATCCACTCTCATCTCTCTGTGCATCCAGAAGGAAGTTTAAGTGCACAGCTTCTTTGCAGTATGTACTGCACCTACAATGTCATCTATGTCTAAGAGGTAATTTATCCTTTTCTGTGATGGCAAAAAGTACAGAAATTCCATCTAATAAAATGAGGCACTGTTTTGATTTCTCAAACAATGGGTTAAAACCCTGTAGAGGTTTTCATGGTGGCAAGTTTGTAAAGCAGATGCTTTCCCTGTGGACATTTATTGAATTATCTATTTCATCCACAATTTATGCCTGCACCTGGAGAACCTTGAGTGCCCAAACAATCCCACATTCTTGGGCAGAAGGGAATGCAGCAGAAGGTGGTAAATTTAACCCAAATGCCAGGGATAGCTGTCAGATTAGAGTGGGATTAGATCAGGACTGACCTAACTTTAGATATCACAAGACAGATTCAAATTCCCTCAGAAATTCACAGGTCCCATTCAGAAGATAACAGGTAGCAAAATTAGCATTCATTATTATTAGTTTCAAAGATAATATTAAGTGATTAAGCTAAATTTAGAGAAATTGTTCCTTTACATCCTTTACCATTGTGTAGTGCTATTCCTGTTTCATATGCAAAGAAGGGCTGTGATTTTGAAAGTTTGGTTGGCTCTTCCACTGTATCAGAGGTTCAAAGAAAAGCTATTCCCTGTCTCAGCTCTGCCCAAATAGCTTCAAAGACGTGCTGCTGATGCTGCCAGGGGTGGCCCTTTTGCATCCTTACAGACTCGACTGACAGAATGAGGTTACCAGCCAGTGGGGCAGCAGCCATCCTGGGGAAAGCTCCAAAGGATTCTTCCTGTTTTGTAACTGAAGCCATCAGATTTACATATAAAGCTGTGCTATGTATTTGAGAATCTTTGTTGTATTGGTTAAATCCCAATCAGGTTGTGTCACTAAGATCACAGTAACTTTCCAAATAATGTGTTATGGTTGCCACTGTCAAAGCCTCTGAGGCATTCCAGGTATCTACTTCAAATAATTTTAACATTCAGTCTCAGCCCATCTCACAGTTTTGTTGCCTTATGCCCACATAACAATAAACTAGAGAGTTCTGCATCCAGGGCAAATCATCCTGCTCCCGCATCCATTACACTTAGCAAGCTCTTGCCTGCTGAAGGCCCCTTGGGTGCCTAATTCTGTCTACTCATCATAATTGCCAAAAAACTGATCAATAGCTAACATTTAGCAATCGGTTTATCAATGTCAATGTGTGTGTGTAAACATAGCTCTTAGCAAGCAAACATAAGGCACCTGCCGATTCTGCAGCTGCAATTTAGAGATGGTTTGGCCCACAGTGTATTACATTATGGCTTTCCAAATGACCAAAACTGGTTAGATGTGACCTGGTAGGATGTGATTCACCAACAACTGGTGACTGTCTTTCAGACGGTTACAGGGTCTGCTGTCCACAAGCATCATGTTGGAAATAATTCCTCAGAAAACCCAAGAGATACCTATGACTAGAAACATGGTCAAGGAAGCACGTGTTTGATAGATCTTTGGACAAGGTGTGGTTTCCTGAATTATTATTTATTTGTCTGAAAGCAAAGCAGGCTCCAGCCACAGAGGTGGGGAGCTGCAGGGATTTCTTTGCACTCTCGTCACTTGCCCCCAATGGAGCAGTGACAGTGATCACCATTAAACATGCTAATGATTAGCTCATTATGAGCCATTTCTAATGAAGTATCCTTTCCTCCCACCCAGAAACTGCTCACACAGTGTCACTGCTTTCCTGGATGCTGAGCTTTGTGCAGTCTCTTCCCTGGCACATGATCATTTTAGGGGCTAAATGTGAGTCCTTAGTGCTTAGACTTCAAAAGCTAGGGGGTCAGTCACACATGGCAGCTCGAGTTCTCTGTTCCCTGCCATGGGAGGGTGACCCTTTGTCACGGTTTAGGGTAAGGGCAACCCCCAGACCGATAATAGATTGCTCTCTTTTAACCTCCCTCCCTCCCCAAAGGGGAAAAGGAATAAGGGAGAGAGACATAGTGATTAGAAAAAGGAACTAAAACAATTTAATTTAAAAATGAAAATGAAATATATACAAATATGTACAAAGCCAGTACCGAACCCAACCTCCCCACAATGGTAATTACGTCACCCTCACGGACGCTGTGGAGGAACTGGACTCTGGCACTGAGTCTCAGGAGCGAAGACAAGAGCCGAAGCCAAAGGGGTAGACCGGAAGCAAAGAGGAGACAAAAGGGACCAAAAAGGGCGAAAAAGGGATGAACCTCTGGACCCCCAAGCTTATATACTGGATATGACGTGTATGGGATGGAATACCTCGTTGGTCAGTTTGGGGTCACCTGTCC
>JAOEGS010008719.1:91471-104170 GCA_025447755.1 Corythornis vintsioides | reverse complement strand
AGGAAGGAAGGAAGGAAGGAAGGAAGGAAGGAAGGAAGGAAGGAAGGAAGGAAAGGAAGGAAGGAAGGAAGGAAGGACAAAAAAGTTCTGTTAAATTTTGTGGGGTTTTTTTTTTAATTTGTTGTGAATGGTGGTAAAACACTTTATTAAAGAAAATACTCTTAATACTCTTTGATTAGATAAACTTCATTCTCTATGTATATCAGTTGTTGTGCTTGGCAACAGGAGATCCAAGGTAGCAGCACAGATTTTGTTAATCACCTCAGCAACTTTGGTTCCCTTTGGTTTTGTCATTGCATTTTGGAAGTTCTCAGGTGTACTTTGTAACATAACAAGCAGAAATTTTCTTCTTCAAACTTCTTAATGTGCCTTAACGTAATCTCTATACAGAGGGTGGGAAAGATTAAGCCACAGCAAATAGAAAAACAAATAGAATGCTGGGTGTAGCTGTTGCCTAATTTAGAAGTTTTCATTTGGACTCTAGCTATGTTTAAAAATCAGCAGCAAGAGCAGTTATGTCATTGTAGTCTTCTAAGAAAGTGATAATTGGGATCTCACAGAAATAATTTGGTGGTAGCTACTGGCTATTGTCTTGAAAAGGTGATGGAGTCCAGGCAACTGGAGAAGAGCAGAGATTATCCTAGGGTTTAAAGAGGAAAGAAAAGCAGAACCAGGCAGTTATAGACTAGGCATAGAATCATAGAATGTTAGGGGTTGGAAGGGTTCTAGAAGATCATCTAGTCCAACCCCCTGCCAGAGCAGGATCACCTAGACCATGCTAACCTCAAACATCCAGAAAGATATATATTGTCTTTTTGTCTTCAGACTGCATGATTCACCCATAATCACACAGCTCTTCCCACCCATATTCTTATAAAGTCTTTGAACTAAAAGACAAATATCATGGCTCCTATTTCCCTGGTATACCAGGCACAGACAAGACTTGCTGAAGGTGTCTCAGGTTGACATTAATATTGCTGATGGCTGAATCAGGTCTGCTTCCCACCCAGCATGATCCCTCTGCCACCAGGCTGCTCAGCCTTGCCTCGTTGTTACAAAATGCTGACATACTACAAGAGTCACAACACGGGGAGAAACCCCAAATTACATTGTTCTCCTGTGCTTATCAATCCATAGCTTTTCTCTCCCTTTGCCTCAGCCCTCCGCCCCCAGCATTTTAGGAAGGAGAGACCAACCTTTGTGATTTGTTCAGAGGGAGAACAATTCAGCTGAGTACAATTTCCTCTTCTCTGTTGTTGAGTATAACTTCCCTTGGGTAGGTGAAGATTTTGGCAGCCCGAACAGACTAGCAGAGGCTGAAGCAGAAGCTGTAATAGAGCTGTTATGAGTTGACAGCCCTGTTTTGTAATGCACTGGAGGATTTTATTACAAGTCAATTGTAGCTTCAAGAAATTTAAAAGCATGGCATCTGCTTGTATGATTTTTTTTTAAACGTTTAATAAATGAAATTGCAGTAGATTTTAACATGGAGACTATGGCTGTGGTAGGCCTGGATGACTTAATAAAAAATAAAATCAATCCAACAACTTGATTTTATTGGCAAGTCTTTGCTCTGTAAGTGGAAATAAATGTTTTTACAGCTCTAGTAATTTCACACACATTTCTTCAGTTCTGTCAAAACACCATTTTTATACTGTTTGCTGAATGCATTGGTTTTTCCTGGATTTGTGTTTAAAAAAACATCCTGTTAAAGGTCATTTAATGTAACCTCACAAGGACCTAAGTCACTACAATATATGGGTCTGACGATGACCAAAAGCTTGAAGGAACTGCCATGTAGCTTGAGAAAAGACTTTTCACCTCCCCACTCATAGTAACCTTTATTTGTCTTGAATTAATTAAGGGAGATGATAGCAATTAAAACTTCAGAAGATTAGTGTAATTGTAATATAGCTTATTTTTATTTGAAGACGAAAGGTTCGCAGTGGTGGCAGGAAAAGGAACAACATTTTTCAAGAGGCAATGATGGGGTTTTGCTACCAGCATTTCTCAAATTCTAAGTCTCATAATGCATGTCTGTCTCTGAAACCTGTCTGTAGTCTTTGGAAAGGACTAGCTTTGCTAGTTATTAGTATTGCTGAGATGGTGCATGTGGCGTGAGCCAGATGAAGAAACAGGGCAGAAAATAATGCAAACCACTGTGGCCCTTGATACCTCCATAGGACAACAGATTCACAGTGAGCCCTTCCAGAGCAGATGGGCTGTGGGGGCTACATGTGGGTGAAGAACCACAGGCCAAAGCAGGCAATGGCTGCCCTCTCTTGTGTGGGTAACTTGATGGTCTGGGGCTCAGGAGCTCAGTGAAAAGCTTCCAGGTGCTGCTGCTCCATCAGCTTTTCTAGCTCTTTGCTTTTATGGTGTATTTTCAGCTTCAGCCCTATGCAAAGGTGCATACTGGCATGACTCAGGGTCCTATGGAAAGTCCTTGATTGTATTGGGAGCATGATGCCGAATAAATATATATATGTTATATAAAACTATATACTTTGGTATTTACTCCTTGGCAGAGCAATAGGATGTAATTCATGACCTATATTTGGAAGAGTAGTCAGTTTGTGTCCCACTCTTAGCCCTTCATTGGGCTGAAAGACATCATCCTTCAAAAACAGGTAGTTACAATACCAGTTATAATCTCATTAGAGTGCTGTAATGTTGAGCTCTGTACTTTGCTGTGTTCCCCTAGAATTAGCTCAGTCTCCTAGCTATGTCTTAATCCACATCTGTTCATAGATCTAATCCCTCCAGCCTGTACTGGAGACATTACCCATTGCTGTGAACTTCTGACATTTGCATGGGAAAAAAAAATCAGAGAAAGAACTGAAAACAAAAGTAAAACAGAAAGTGTTTGAGTCAGTCTGGTTGTCCTGTTTTGAAACAAATGCCTCTGCCTATGTCTGGGGATACAGAGTAGATTTTAACAAGGATTTAGGCATCACAACAGCAACACAGGGAGTTAACAGGACCTCTTTAGTGAATACAGCCTTACAGATGACATGATACATTCCCTAGCAGTTAGCAGAGGAGAAAATCTGATGTGTTGAATGCCATCAATATCCATCACTCACACCTCAGATACTTATTAACTTTCTTAGTATAAGAAAATTAGACTTAATATTAGATAGTTTATGTCAAAAAGGTGGTTCAAAACATGTGAAATTAGAGGTGATGGCATCTTCAAAGCCTGTAAGTTGCTACACAGATAAGTCTAAGTAGTTGTTATGTTGGAAGAAAGCCACATGTCTTGTGGCCAGGGGCACAGAGCAGAAATTGTCCTTTGTGTAGTGTCAAGCAGTGCTCAGTGCTCTACAGTACACACAGCTGAAGGGCACATCCACCTCCATCAAAGATGCTACAGATGCTAAAAGGGCTGGCCAGCACCCTCAGAAAGAGGCAAAACCCCAGCACTGGGATTTTAATTTTTTTTTTTTTAATTGCTTATTTAATCCACATCTGGCTGTGGAGTCCACAGGATTGTCCAAATAATCCTTTGGAGGATTATTTGGACAATCCTGATTCTCAGGGCTTCAGGGTATTTCTGTCCACGGAACATAAAACCTTGAGGAGGAAAAAAAAAATAAATATTTATAGCCCTGCTGAAGACTTGAAAAACACTGGGTCAGGCCTGATGGGACACCTGCCACCACGCAGGACTCTCAGGTCCCCAAAGGAGGAGACTGGGGGGGTATCCACACCCACCCACCAAGAAAATGGAAATTTCTAGGAGCCCAGGATCAAGCCAGATGTGTATCTGGAGTTTATATAACTTCCCGTGCTCCTTCAAATCCCTGGCTTTCCACTGAGGCAATCCTCACAGCAGAGAATCTGAGGTGGGGACAGCTGTAAACTTGTTAGCTGCTTATCACATTCCTTTGGGGATACATGTTTTTAGAATTTTCATAGAATACTGGAATTTCCACAAACAGCATTTTCCAATGAGAAGGTGTCTTCTTACAGGCATTTCAAGCAGTCCTGCTGAAAACCATGCACCTGCAAGGCAGTGGGGCAGGAATATATGGAGACACAAGCCATCTTAGATCTACCCAGTACCATATGCTCTGTTCAATCTTCATTTGCACTCATCTGAATATATAAGCCCTGCACTGTAGCTGATGGGAAAATGAAGACAATTATTAGATGTATACTAGATTATACTGAGATCCACCATCTTCTTCTTGACTCATAGACTCATTTTTTTGACTAAATCAGCTCAGTCATCTAAAACAGATTTTGTGGGTGTTTCTGAACACAGCTAATATTAGGGTCTTTGGGAGGGTGAGGCCTCACCAAATCCACTTACCAGTGCCCCACACCATTCTGCAGGTATCAAGACCAGCTGAGTGTTAGTGCACAATTGCACATACCACATGTACCCTTCACTTCAGGGTGTGAAAACACTTTCCTGATGGACTTCAGCACAGTCGCCCTCTTTCATACCTCATTGTAAACAAGCAAACAAAAAGCAACTGCATACATGATGATTCTGCCATCAGGCCACCAGATGAGCCCCAGAGCAATGTGATATGCAGCTGGCACCACCAGAGCTGAGCAGTTCCAGGTCTCCATGCATTTAGCAGTGCAGGTGCAGACAGTGGAAGACTGACATTTTGAAAGAAGTCATAAACAGGTCAGCTAACAAACACAACAAAACCTATCAGTGTTTTGCTTGTTGGTTTGGTTTTTTTCTGGGTGTCATAGGAAGGCACAGCCAGTAAGGTGAGAATTTTGTTCTCTCCTGGCTACAACATACAGTAAAAGATTGATCTTGCTCAACAGAGGAGCATGAAGAGGTTTATGCTACCTATGCAAAGCCTAACATATTTGGAGCCCCATGTCCCTTCAAGATACCTAATGACTTGCAGATTTATTTCAGTGTGGTTAAGGGATTTACCTCCTTTCAGAAAATGCTTAGAAAATTATAATCTGATACAGAAGGAGTGGTTCCATGTAATGACATTTGAGAGAGAGAAATATGCCATATGCCTAGGGGACCAAAATGCATCTCCCAGTCATCCAGATGGATACTCCCTGGTGCATGAAGTTCTTGGGAGGCCCTCATCATGGACACCATGGACACCAGGGAAGCAATGCTGGAAACACATATTCACATACAAGCAACCAGAAATTTGCCCTACTCTCATGGGAATTGCTGTTTCTGCTGTTAGGAGCTCAGCATTTGACCTGTGCAGCTTCAGCCTTTTCCTTTTAGCATCCACATGTCTTTAGGGAAGCTTTTAAACAGTATCAGTAGCCACTACCTACACCTGCATCCATCTGCAGTGAATAATAAAAAGATATTGCATTTAGTGTGAAAGTGTATATTTTCCCATGCCATGACTTCATTATCTTCCACAGAATTATACAGGGGACAGATTTGGATGAAAGTAAATCCAGTCCAAACTTCTACTCAGGGAAGAAACTTGTATCTGGATTAATAGGTTACTTTGCCTTTCTATCCTGCAGAATCAATTAAAAACAGTTCTAAAGAGGGGAGGGGGGGGGGAAATAAAAGCACCCTTGGGGTTAATGGGCCCATATTTTATGGCCTTCTATCATATACAGTCCTCAGCACCTGTTTAAAATACTAGGTAATCTGAAGGCAGCTTCTTTGCATGGCTGCAAATGGAGGTTCCCCTGTCACAGCTGTGTATACTTAAAGCAAGGTGGGGTAAGTGTGTCTGGCTGTCCCTGCTGCCCAAGCACATTGTGGTTTCCTGAGGGCTTCTCTCTGCTGGCTAACAAGAGGTAAAATAACTCCTGATAGTATGCTAAAATGTGAGGTGAACCTAGTGATGTCTTGTGGCAGGTATGAGCTAGTTTGTAGGCAGTCACAGGTTAAAATCTATCTTGAGAAGCTGCAATGTAGCAGCTGAGGATGAGGGTGGAGGATGTCCTGACATAGACATGAGGGGAACCCATCTCCACGGAGAGCCCCTGGGTGTTGGTGGCTAGACTTGTGACCTTGGGATACCCCAAGGTCTGGGGGTTCTACTGTATCTTCCCTTGCCTTGGGGATGATTCAGAGAGTTCTTTATGACTTGAGAAGTAAAAGTTACTAGACTGAAACAGGGAGTAGTAGCAGACCTCCTTTGTAACCCTCCAATCTCATATCCTTTCCGGACTCAACAGGTGGCAGGTTTGTTCCTGGATCATAGTGGTTCTGATCTGTTCTGCTCTCAGGTTGAGTTAAAAAAAATAATAATTATACCATTTTTAAGTAACATCTAGTGTTGGGAAATGGAAGGCTTATTGTTGTGTTTGACACCTTTGCTCAAAGGGACCACTGCAGACAGACGCGTGTGAAAAGTTTGGACTGATCCACATTATGTGGCTTACAGCCAGTAAGTGCTATGCCTTTTGGAGCTGGGACTTTGAAAGGGTTTTAAAAATTATGAGGATTTTCCCCATATAGCCTTTTCTAGCCTCTGGTCAAGACACTTGGAGACCACTTCTGCTTCTAGCATAAATCTTATGCCATACTATGGAAATGCTGATAAAATTACCTTCTTCATTTGTGGAGGTGAATCCATGATAAACCTAAATATAAAGCATTACAGAGAGCAGACTCCCACCCTTTTTTTTTTTTTTTTTTTCCTTTTTTCTTTTGCTGAATGAGAGCTTAGTCCATCTGTGTCACCTCTCTGTCCCTGGCTTCTTTATGGTCTCTGTGACTGCTCTGTATTGCACTGATTTCCCAGTCACATCCAGCTGCTGCCTTGGGAGGTCATGGATAATCTTGGAGGTCTTTTCCAACCTTAGTGATTCTGAGGTGGTGAGCAGCCATGTGTGGGAGCACAACCCCCAGTTATGCCATGAGGGAGAATAGTGATGCTGGAATGGTGCCCCCAGTTGCCTGAAGATGATATGGACATAGGGGCACTGAGCTGGGGACCCATTTGCCATACTTGCAGCTGCAGGAGAGCAGGCAAGAAATCACTGCTTTTCTGTATCTTTTTTTCCCCTCCTATATCTCACTGACCCTCTCTTTCTATTTCAATCCTTGTAGGGTTTTGCTTCCTGAACTGTTGGGAGTGGGGGGACTTAAGTTTGTTTTCATTAGATTTGCTGTGTCTCTGTAAGCCCTGAACTAGATATGTCTCAAGATGGATGCCCAGGTCTTCTCAGAATTAGCTAGACCTGATGGTTTCTGCTTTTATTAATTATATTATAATCAATAAAGTTAACAGATATGATGGCTATATGACTTTATGCTATGAGTCCTTTTAAAAAGTGATAAAATTCCCTGTAACTTATTATTTAATGGTGGAAATAGAACTGCCTTCTTGACTTCCATTCCAGGCTTCTTCTTACCATCCTTTCTTGGGTGGGTAGGTGCTGGTCCAACATACTATAAAGCTGTTTTCTCAAAGAAAGATGTAGGAGGAAAATAGTTTTATGCTTGGGGATATTTGAGAGATTGTAAACATTTTAGGTGCTATCCTCAGTATGGAGAGTGATGGTTTCAGTCTACTTTGGAGCAAATGTTTTGTTGAATTAGAAGTTATCTTCTGTGAGTTGATATTGGTGGATTGTGGTTTTGTTTGTTTGGGTTTTTATTTTATTGTTTTTTCCTTGGGGTTAAGGGAAAGAGGTGAGTGTAAAGGGAAAGCAGTAACATACAATGTTCCTTTAAAGCATTGCTTTGCCTAAATCCCTCTTTGTAGGCAGGGAGTGCTTTCTGGTTTATGCTGAATGCATGTATGTGTCAGAACTATGGAAGCCAGACACAGTGATAAGTAAAAAGATCACACAGCTAATTAGCTTGGCAAAAAGAAAGAGCAGTTTTGTGGCACTAAAACACAGAAGGCATTCTTTGTGGAGGATGTGTGGGATATTCATGTTGCTGGGCTGATGCAGGCTTTAGGAGTATTGCTTACCCTGTGCACAGAAGGCACTAATGCTGTCTCTTGTCAGGACACTGAATTAAATTACATTCCAGGCATGAAACTCAACCTCCCACCTTGACAATTTGTCTGTGAGCTGAACATGATTTTAACCACTCCAGTGCAGTTTTGCTCAGTGTCACCCCTTGTACCCTATTAATAGAACATATTAGCATCAGACAGCTTGGCAAAATAGTAAATATTACAGAGCACATGGCTGGATTGTCTCCTTGATGGTAAATAGATTGTGAATAATTGAATAATGCTATAATGGTGAAGAGGATCTGCCTGACATAAGGCACGAATTGTGCTTCTCTGCTCCATCTCAAGCATTTCAGACTCCTTTTTCTTTGCCATAATTGGCAAATTATGTAATCAGTAACACAGTCAGCAACTAAAGACTGTCTGGTATCAATTCCCATATCCAGGAACCACAACATCTAGATTTTGAAAGAGTTAATGCTCTCTATTAGCTGATTAGTTCAGTTAATTTGTTGCATCCCATGGTGATTGTAAAGTAAATACAAAAGGGTACTCTGTTTTCAGTACCTTCCTGCAGCTCTGTGTGTGTTATGTATACATGATCCATGCATAGATCTACCTGGTAGTTGAACGTGTTGAGAAACTGCAGTTTTCTCTGACTTCAGAGGAAGCTGTTGGCTCAGGACCTACTGAAGAAAACTAGTCCAAGAATATGTAGTCTGATCCAAGGGGAGTGACTTGTTCCATGGAGCAATTCAGAAAGAGAAATCGTGCATGACTTATGGAATTTGTCTCAATTTTACTTCTAGATACAGCCCGTATGTCTGTTGGCTAATGGAAATGCTTTGGGCAGGATTTGTCTTCTACAGGAATGTGATCTCTCTTACAATGTAGTAGTTAGGTCAATATGAATTTTCTATTTATTTCTCTTCCCAAATAAAGCTAACCTATGACTGTGTTGCAGCTTGTTAGCTCTAAATTTCAAAATTCATATTATGGAGGCAAAGGTAGCTTCTTTCAAGCGTAGACTACAGATAAATAGGTGTGTATTTTCTTGTGATGTTGTTAGTATGTGTTTCTAAACTCTTTTCTCTCTCTCCATCCATGAAAGACAGTGTAAGTTATGGGGCTACATTTGTCTATTTGGAGATGCTGAAAATGCCATACGAAGTTTATGCAGTTGCTTAACACAGTGGATGTGGGAGGTAGAAAGGTGTCCTGAGACAAATACCTTCCTAGGGTCAAATTTTATCTTAATGTGGAGTCAGACTGAGCTTTGTCAGAACTAGAGAGAGAAACTACTGGGTATGTGTCTGGGGTGTATGGAGAAGACAGCCCTTAGTTCATGAATGCCATCATGGGGATCCCCATGCCAGCACTTCTGCAATTTCAGTGCAAGCTGAAACCCTCTGGTGGGGCAATGCTTTGATACCTGAGCTCCAGGACCATTTGCTTTCTCCTCTGGCCTGATAGGCACCAGCAACTTCTATTTACTCCTGTATTAATCTTTGTGCTTGCAAACAGGCAGAGACAGCATTTTTCACCCTGTGACAGCTGCAGGGCAGTGCGTGACAACAGGCTCATGCGCAGGAGGCACTTGCTGCTTGGTGGAGAACAGCAGCTTGTAACAGGACCATGATTAAAGTGTCAAGTTACTGATTTTTTGTATTATATGTAGACTGTAAAAGATTAACACAGGGTGATTTATCTTCTGTTGGATTTGCTTGACAGTGAACAAGACTGTAACCAATTTGCCTGGAGGAGGGGAACTTGGAATAAACCCTGGAGATTTAGGGAGATTGCAGAGTAGGGGATGGACAGACCACCTCATCTGGACTGCCCTTGCATCCTTCCATGTCCTGGGGAAGTCACTTCTGAAAATAGTCATGGGGCATTTTTTTGTTCACTTTTTAACAGTTGAACCTTAGTGTACTGAAACTTCAAATAACCTTTTTGGTAAGGTTGTCTCAGGCCAGTAAGTTCCATTGTCAGACCAGACTGTAAAACCTCAGTTTGCTCACACTTTCTGCAACTCTTCAATTGCCTGCGACTTTTTCACTGAAAGTTTTCTGAAAGAAAGCTGCCTGTCAGGTTGGTTTTTGTTGTTTGGGGGTGTTGTGTATGTGTGTGTGTGGTGTGGGTGTTTGTTTTTGTTTGTTTGTTTGTTTTCCTAGTGTGCTGTTGTTTGGGTTTTTTGTTGTTTGTTTTTGTTGGTTTGGTTTTCTTTTTTGTGGCTTGCTCTGAAATTTGCCTTTAATCCTTTGAGATATGGAGTGTCATGAAATGTTGTTTCTTCTGGGAATGTACAATAGCAGCCCCTAGCAGTACTAGGAAAACATCCTAAACCCTAATGGTGACCAGATTGTGAGCGCTGCTGTTTGCCTGCTGTGAGCACTGTGTGCATATTTTGTACTCCTGGTTGTTAAATGAGGATATATAAATGCAGCAGCTGAGTAGGGAAGCACCACTGATTGGCAACCAGCATTAGCCAAAGGTCAATGCTAATTACTCTGCCTCGTTTGCATGAAAGGCTTTGAAAGATAGAGAAGAAAGTGTCTGTGGCATTTTCTGCCAACAAATTACTTGGCTGACAGGAGGATGTCACCACTCATCAGTACCAATAGACTGCAAGTTGGTACTTGTGCAATTAAGCAGGATAGAAATATTGCCTCGGAGAGTTAACTTTCTGGGAGTAATTACCATAGGTGTCAACACAGACTGATGAAAAGGAAGAGGATGTATTTATTTACTATATATGTGAATTAAAGTTATGAATGATTAGACAGTTGTTTAAAATTATCACTGCTGTCTCTGGCCCATCCTTTTTTCCTCTTGTTTTTTATGTTTTACTGCTGATTATGACAGGGTGGGATAGAGGGCCACATCTACACTAATTAGGCTCTGCAGATCAGAGTTTTCACTCATCTAATTGAACCTTGTGAGCTTGAATGAAAGATTTGGGTTTTCTTTTTTAGCCTTTCCATGTAGACACACCCCTGCAGTTCTGGCAAAGGTATTGCAGAGCTGAAGTTGAAGCAGCTGAAACAGTAACACATGGGAGGTCTGAAGGAGCTAAAGGAAAAACTTACTTTTGGAAGAAATCTGAAGACATGAACCCTTAATCAATAAGACCAGTGGTTTTGGATGTTTCAGATTCTGCTTGTCAAATTTCTATTGCCAGAGTTTCAGTGGGGACTAGGAAATTGGGCTCTGGAAACTAAACCACTTAGGAGTGGCTGTTGATTACCCAAAAGTGGAGTTCATCAAGGCCAGGGTTGTTTTTTTTTTAATTTCTCTCTTTTTTTTTTTTTTTTCTTTTTTTTTTTTTCTTTTTAGGATGTAAAGCATAACTTCAGATGAAAGCTCTTATTCAATACAATTGGTAGGGTGAGGCTTGACTTCAGCAACAAAATATTGCCAGAAATATGTCATGGAGCGTGCCAGGTCTGGTCTATGTCCACATCACCACTGTGTAGCTGTGACTTAGGACGAACACTGCTGAGACTTTGCTATCGAAGAACTGGAATTTCCTCTAGTGTAAATTGTGCAAATTCAGTTATTTAAATCTGTATGCTCTTTTTTATTCTTCCCCTGAATAAATCAAAGTAGAAAATAGCAGTAGCTTCGTGAATTTGTTAGTTGAGCTGACAAATACTTTTTTTTTTTCCCATCTGTCCCTAACTTTTCTGTTATTGCTACATACTCAACTAGGTGCATGATGTTCTGAATAGGTTACCTACTGAGTAATTTACAGCTACTTAGGCAAAACTGTGCAGAAGCCAAGTGCCCCAGCTCTGCTGTCACTGAATGACAGATGAATGCAAGTCATATTCTTTTGAATGTCACCTCTTTTATGCTTGCCCTGTGCAGAGGATGTGCACATGAAGTCTAAAACACACACCAAAAATCCCCTTCACTAAGCAAAGCAGTGGCTGTAGCCTCACATAAATCAGAGCTTTGACTTGCCCTTTGCACAGCACAAGTACATGAATACTTGGAAATCATACATGAAGACCAAGAGTTGCATCTTGTTTTCCAAGGCAGTACAATTTATCATATGTTAGATGATCTGTGTGGCCAAAGGCCATGTTTAGTGGTGCAGGCTGATGAATTCTTTGCCTTCTGTCCTACTGTGATGCCCCTACCCTCATGTATTTAGGATTGGCCTGCATTATTTTATTCTTCCTTGTCCTGGTTTGAGTGAGAAACAAACACATTTTCTTCAGTGATTTTACTCTTCAGCTCAGAATTTCTAACTGATTTCACATTCTTAAGTTAGCAGCATGTTTTCACAGACAGTGTCAGCTTCTAGTGGTGATAAGAGCCCTTGTTTAGAGTTACTACCAAGGATTGGAATGCAGACCAAGGCCACTGCTGGATCTTGTACACTGGGGGCTGCAGAAAGTGAAAGACTGCACCTGCAGGGAGGTGGGGACTGGATGGGTGACCCCAAGCTGATCAATGAGGTGTTCCAGCCCACAGAAATATCCATATCCAGTATAGAAAGCTCTGACATCTGGAGGGTCTCTAGGCTGGCTAGGCCCAGCTTGGCCCAGCTAGGCTCTCAGCTCAGGGTGTTGTTCATTGACATTCTTCCTCTCTTGGGGGGTTTTCCCCCTCAGCACAAAGGAGAACTCTGTCCCTACTGCCTTCTTCTTCCACTACTGTCCTAACATTGGATAACATTGAGAAGAGTCTGGCTCCATTCTCCTTACACTTGCCTTTAACATTTATAGACAATTGATGAGGTCCCCCCTCAGTCTCCTCTTCTCCAGGCTAAAGAGCCCCAGCTCTCTCAGCCTCTCCTCAGCAGCGA
>JAOEGS010008719.1:69900-87695 GCA_025447755.1 Corythornis vintsioides | reverse complement strand
ATCTGATTGGCACTGCAGCATCCATTTCTGTCCCTCCTAACCAACACCTCCTTTCCTCTATTTGCAAGCGCCTTCCGGTATGGTTTGTTGGGTTGGGTTTTTTTGTATAATCTTGAGTTGTTGTGTTTTTGGCTTCACTGCTTCTGAGGCTGCAGTAATCTCTTTCACTGTGGGGATCACAAAACCCTTAGTACTGTGGTGGGTTAGAGTTCTCTTTTACTGCCTTGGACTTGATGATTAAACAGGAAAAGTAATTAAAAAAAAAACCAAACCCCAACCCTAAACAACACCATTCCCACCCCAAAACTCCTACTACACTAAAAAGCAACCCCAATGTAAAATTCTCTTCTTTTGTGAGTAATGCTATAAGTAGGCTTTCTGCAAATCAACATGTAAGTTGTTCAGAAGCCAAAATGAGTCAAACATTAGTGCAGGCTCCTTCCATGTCATCAGTGAAGCAGCCACATGCTGCTTGCTCAAGCTGCCTTCATCCCAAGGAAAGCAACCTGAACCCCTCTTCTCTGTGCTTCTCCTTCTGTGGGATTTACTTCTACTTGCTTATGCTCCACTGTATCATTCAGCCTAAAGCTACACTAATGTTTTAAAGTGTATTCATATTAAATGGTGATATTTAGATCATTATCCTGGCACTAAAGAAGTTGGGATATTTTTCTTTACATTAATATGGAGCATGTAAATTTGAGACATTAGAACTGGAACTTTATCTCTCCCTTTGCATGCTACATTCTGATGTTATCAGGTTTTAAACGTAGCAAACTGTGTGTGTGTGTGTGTGTGTGTGTGTGTGTGTGTGTGTGTGCTGTAGAATACAACAAAACAAAACACCACAACCTTCTGTTGCAGTGACACAAATCATTTTATGTACTTCCTTTCAGCCTGATACTATTAAATCCTACAATATTCAGCCAAAAAAACACCAAACAAACCAGCCCCTAAATAACAGTTAAAATAATGACTAGTAATGTTACAGAAAAGCTAATTTTAGATCTGGGCCTTTTCTACATTTATTCCACTTTGACCAAACTCTTTGCATCTGTGGCCACAGAAATAATGTGTTTCATGGTACAGGACACTGAGAACAGCTGAAGTAGCACAGAAAATAAATATCTCTGTTTGTTCTTGGAGATTCCTCTCATGGAACCTTCTTCTGTACATACAGATAAGGATATGCAGTAGATCCCAGACAAAAGTGATAAAATTCAAGGAGAGGTGGGGAAACAGCAATTTTATCTCCATTTTTTTTTAATATGTACTCTGAACTCAGGAACAGGGAGTCTCAATTTCCTTTGCTACTAGAAACCTGTATGCCCTTACAACTACTTTATAAAGTAGAAGAGAGGTATTTGAATTTCTTGCAAGCTTTATTAGGACAGTGGCTTTCAACTTGTACTAGTCAAAAATTGAAAACAGGCATAATATTTTTGTTACCAAAGTAGGGATGGTGGGAATCCTTGTGCCTCATTCTAGAGGAGTGCAGGTCTTTTGTGATGCTTTGGCTTTTGGGATCACTAAAGTCCTGCTTCCATGGAATGGCAACATTTTGAATTATGTTGTGAGAATGGTAAGCAAGGATAAGAATACAGACTGTTTACAATACTGATGTCTTCAGTATAGCTATACAGATTTAAATATCAGATCTTATTTCTCAAAAATTTTTTTTTTCATCTGTGTGATTATAGTGTAAGTAATGGATTTTTATCCATGACTTTAGTGTTTAATGTAACAATTTCATTAAGTTTAATAAAATAAATTTGGTACTGTGTGTGATCGACAGCATCTAGTGGGCTGCATTGAGATAAGCAAAGGAATTTCACATTCAGGTGGAGATATCTGAGGAGTCCTAACAATTAGACCCAACATTCAGAATGTCCAATTCACCTTGAAAGGATATCAGAGCAACCTATTAATTTTGTGTACTGTGGATATGCAGTCAAATTTCAATTCTTTGGGTGAAGAGTCAGAAGTGTTTCAGTTCTCTGTAAAGTAAAAAAATAAAACCCAGCAGAAAATTTCATTGAATTTTATGATCCATCTACAGTGACTTCTTCCAAGTATCATTTTGTATCAGTGTGGTTCATCTGGAAAAGCCTTTGCTAGCATTTGGTCTTTTGTCTTTTCCAAGCACAAGGTCTGGATACAAATACTGTGATTCCTATTGACCAGGTCAGGCAGTAATCTCTTACTGATGAATTCACAGTCACTTTAATTATGCATTTTTACAAACATGTGTTCAATACATATAGAACTCCTAAAATAGCTCAGCATTTTGGTCATGCTGCAGGTCTGAATCATTAGAATACAAGCTCTGAAACAGTAACATTTAAACACTTCATTTTTGAAGGATGATAGTGTGTAAGTGCCCTCCCTGAAGATTTTTTTTCTGCCCTTGATTAATTTGCTTGCATTTGCTTTAATCTGTTTCCATGTGCAGCAAAAAGATAAATTGTGTTTATATTACCCTAGTCCCTCCCTTCATCTCCAAAACAACTGCTTTTATACACTTCAGGCAGCTTGAATCAGACCTAATTACCAAGTCTTACATCTGCTTTCAATCTATGGGCTAGCACACAAGGTTGCCCTTGTGTTTAGGCTTGCACTGTTGTTTCACTTGTTTATGTTTTCCTTTAAAAATATATATGTATAAACATCCACAAGGACAATAACATCCTACCATCTGACATCCATCATACAACAGCTAAGAAGAAATTCCACTTCCATGCTTTGCTTTCTCGGAGGCATTGAAGCCATAGAAAGGCTTATTAACATTACTCTGCTTTTGTTTAAATGTGTATCAGCTGTCTTTGGCTATCAAGGAGGAACACAACTGCCTAAGGACTTAAATAAAAGCTTCCCTCTCCATATTTCAGGTTGGTTTCCTCTGTGCTGCAAAAAAAAAAAAGAAGATTTTCTGAAGTAAAAACATGTAACAGGGAGGAAAGATGTCAGGCTGGTAGTGTAAGCTGTCTTAGGTGATGTCTTGGTCTCAATTCTCCCTGAAGAGTTCATGCATCCTTGAAGTTCTTGTCACATAAGAAGACACAAACATCATGGTAAGACAAAAAGTGCACTTTGCTGTGAAATGGATAAATGCAAACCTTGAAGGTGACCGGCAGAAAAGCTTTAATTTTTTTTCAGCTTTTCATTTTATGAAAAGTTTTAAAAGAAGATCAGGACTAAGAGCCAAAATATTGAAGCAAAAGTCTCACAATGGGTTTAAGTTCTGAATTTTATCATCCTACTCATTGCCTGGTAGCCTCTTAATCCTGCTGAGCACCATTTAATTCTGAGCATTTGCCCACCACAAGTTAGCATTGGGCTGTGCAGGAGCTACTTAGTTACCTGGCTCTGCTCCCTGTGGGTGAGAAGCAGGTTCTGCAGTGGTTTGAGAATTCAACAGGGAGGTGAGGAAGGTGAGAAACTGAGGTTAAAAAACACCCTGTTTCCAAAAGTTGGTCTCCTCTCTTCAAACATGAGCGATAGGCACTCCTATAATTTGGTGCAGAATAGTAAAATGCAACATCCTGGTGGTTTATTACATTTGTTTAGTCACAACAGAACCTTCTTAAGTGTGTGCTGAATCTCTCTATCCCATCATGTTATTTCTTTGTCATTTTTTTTTTCTGAAACTGGGAATATATGAGTCTTTGAGAGTATGTAAAATGCATACAGATTTAAGGACAACATTACTTTGTGTCTTAAGATAGCTCATAAAACATTTCTTTTGGTTATGATGTTTGATGGGTAAAAATTCTTTGCTAAGGAATAAAAACAGCAGATTAACTGTCTCATGGTCAGTTGATGTTCTTCAGGTATCCTGGAATAATGCATAAAACAGTAAATAACTGTCTCTGGGAATTTCTGTATTAAAAGGTTTCAGTAGATGGCTGGTAGAATTATCCTTAAAGAGGTAATGATTACTTAGAAGGTCATTCTTACAATGAGCAAAATCATGATATGTCAACTTTATGCATGAAGGAAATTCTAAAATTTGTTTAGTAGAAAACCAGGATCATATGATATGCCTTGTATGGCAAGTGGCATTGGTGAGGGGAAAGTCCAGGAAATTTGTTTTCTTCCAGGAAAATTTCAGAAATAAAAATGAAAAAAAATCTTAAGCTTCATATATGATGCAGATCAAGATATGGAGCAATTGCTTACTTTTTTGATAAGCTATTTTATTATCTGCAACAATAAAAATTAGGTGGGATGAATCTGGTGTGTAATACTTCATCTCGTCTCCTTCTACAGTCAGAGGAGAAAGGGGTAAACAGCAAACCCAAGGTGGGCTCTCAGTCATGAAATGTTGTGAGGGCTGCCATTATCCAAACTAATTGCATGCCTACTGAAGAATGTATACATTGCATAAAGGTGCAGTATCAAACTCAAAATTAAACACCATTTCTCTTTTGGAAGTTTTTAATCTTCATAGTTGAAAGTGCACAGTCTTTGAGGACATTTTAATGCTAGTGTTGGTCTCCTGTGATCTCCTGGTGTGATTGTCAACAGCAGTGCTAGTATTCTTCCAAACTTTGGAACCATTTGTGTTTTGTTTAGTTGTTGTTTGTCTTTATGCATGTAATTATTTTTATTATTATTACAGAGTACATCTGCTATGGAACAGATCTCCTACATATGTGTTGTGGGGTGTCTTTTGCTGTGTAATAAGACTGTATATAATGGAGAAGACTCCTCTGCTTCATTTAAATGATACACTATTTTAACATTAATTTCCTTAATTTTCTCAGTGACTTAGACTCTTACTTAAATAGAATGCTTTTCTTGTTTAAACACAGAGGTGAGGAAATCTAGAGTTAAAGCTGCTACTCTACTCTTAATTCACCTGGTGCTGCATAGGCACTCTATTAAGAAAGCCACAGAACAGCAGGTGAGCTTTTATCTTGTATTTCTGCAATGTATATACCATATGTGCTACACAGTTCACTGCATTTGCTATGTATGATCACCCACTGCTTTGGACCCCTGCTGTACCAGGGTACAACCAGCTGATGTAAGAGGATGGGGAATGACTGCCTGATTAATATATTCCTGTTTTTCTTGATGATCTCTCTGCTTGCAGTACATTCTTGTAGTGAAATGGGACCAAAAAGCATTCTCCCCCCTGCACCCAGTCTCCTGTTCTTTCACTCTTTTCCTCCTGTAATGTAATGAAACCTCTTATTGTGGTATTCTGCTGATTAGAAAAAAAACAAACGAACGAACAAACAAAACCAAAAACAGAGGCCCTTTCCTCAAGCAGTAAATATACCCAAGACTTTCAGGTTTCCCAAATTACTCATATGAGTGAAGAAATTAGTCCTGGGGTGTGCCAGCTTTTACATTGTGCAATGCCACTGCAATGATGAACAGGGAACGTCGATAGCTTGCCTGGTAGCTTTCCAGGATACAGGGTCTTAATCTTCAGCAATCTGCTTCCTTACAGTATTGTTTAGACCACGGTGATGTATGGGAGACTGGTTTAAGTCTCTTTCTCCAGCCTTGGCTCCCTATCAGCCTGGACCCTCCAGAAATAGCTGCCCAAGTGTGTTTTCTCTCATGCTGCCCCAGCCCTGTGGCTATAAAATGCTATGAGACTCGAGGGAAGGTTGCCTCCCCACCACGTGCAGGGGACCTGCAAAGCCACTACATATCCATGGTGCTCTGGGTTGCTTATTTCTAAGTCACTTTGACTCCATCCTTTGAGACCACAAGAGAAAAGGAGAGCAGAGGGTGAAGTCAGAGTAATTCCTCTGACTGCACACGTTGGGAACTGGCTGTGAAATCTGTGTAGACGCACTGTAAACTGCAGTTACCCTCGTTTTGAAAATGCATTGATCAAAGGGAGTCTGTCAGTATCTGATTAAGGGCCATGTAAGAGTACTGAAGACATTTCCTTCTGGTTAACAGCTCTGATTACAGGGGGCTCCTGGGGTGAATTTCCCTGCTAGCAGACAGGCTTGTCTCCAGGCTCCACCTGACGCCATAGGGTTTCTCAATGGCATGGCTTCCTGTTGTTGAAGGCTACTATTCATTCACAGCTTGTAAATCAGTGGCTTGTAAATCAATGGATGAAAAAAACTACTGTTAGAGAAATGTTCCTCAGCAAATTCTTCTCCCTCCCCCAGATATTTGTTTTCCCAGGGCATATATAGTCCATGATCATGGAAAAATATTTTAAAATTCAGCATGTGTAACTAATGATAGAGGTGGAAATGAAGGACCATACTTTCTTCATTACCTGGGAAATTTGCTGTAACTGTTTCAATGTGATTTTGGTATTTCTGTTGTTGTTTTTGTTAGGATTGTGTTTGGTTTAGAAGAGCCAAATTATCATTTTCAATGCTAACAAACAATAGACTTGGATACCTTTATATCAGTAACCAGAATGACTGGAGACTTAATGTAAGCAAGAAGTAGTAGAGGGATTTGGGGTTGCTTGGTACTAATTTCCTGCATACATGATTGAAATAGTGTTATGAAGCTCTGCCCTGATGATGACTGCATCCAGGTGACTATCAGCAGCTGCTACTACTGCACAGAGCACAATGCATCCAGCAAAAATCTCTCACAGGGGCTAGAGAATGCCAGGAAGCTATGGTAATTAGAGTCCAATATTTGGTAGCCAAACTTCAAGAAACATGAACATTTAGAAATATAACAAGCTTCAACTGAATTATTAACAGACATGCTGCTTATCTCGTGTAACATGGCAATTTTATTAACTTTTTTTTTCTGTGCAAGACAGCAGGCAAAGTTGGTTGCTGTGCTGTGTGGTTTGTGGGGAGCTTTCAGAAATTCACTTACTGGGGCAAATTTTAAATAATCTCAGCAGTAAATGCCACTGACCTGAGAACAGCCAACAGTGACATGCACAGGCATGTGCAAAGATGACCTTGGTGTCCCCTGCTCTATTGGAGGAGTCAGCAGGGTCCTCCCTGCCCCTCAGTCCAGATGCACTCGTACCTTTACCCTGATCAAAACCAGAGCTGTCTTCTCCCACCAGCCAGAGCATCCCTGAGTTGGGACAAGAACCTCTGCAGTCTGGTCGTTTCAGATAGTGATGCAGATACAATCCTCTGCAGGTCTTGAACAAAACCTGCAGCTGCTCTTCGCTCTGCTTTACTCTTTTATGAGTAGAATAGTCCAATTTAGTTAAAAATTAAATGAGCTTAGATACTAAGAATTTAATATGCACCAGACAGTTCTGTTTGTACTGAGCCCCAGCGTTGGCTCCAGAGTAAGTGAATGACTGGAGAAAGGCCATCAGAGAGAGGAGTGAGATGCTGCTGTAGCCATAGCTCAGAAAAAATTGGTATAATTTTGTAGGGGAAAGAACAGATAAAGAAGACATTGTGAAGTAATGAACAAGCTGAGGCAAGAATTGAGTGAGCAGATGAAAAATATTAAAAACTGGTGTAAGAAGGGAGAAAAGTTTGAGAAGGAATATAGTTTTTCATTTGCTTAAAAGCTAAAATATGTGACTGTTAACTAATTTCCTAAAGAACAGTGTGGTGATGGGGGATAATGTCTCCAATTTCTGTTCCTGGTGATTGCCAGGATGTCTCTGAGACATTTTTCTGCATCAGAGTTTTCAAGTGCATGCTTTACAACTGAAATAAATTAAAACCTTCTGAAGAAAGTAGGTTGCCTTTTAAAAAAATAAACTTATTCAGTTGAAATCACAATATCTGACAGGCAGCTATATTTCCAGTATCCTTTACATCCTCAGCTGTATTTAGGTTGACAAATAGGTAGTTGCAAAAAGGTGGTCCAAGACTGATTCCAATAGACTGCCTTATTTAATTTAAAAATAACAGAAAAAACCCCAAACATGACCAAAATACCTGCCTTCTCTAGTACTTCAATGTCTAGCTTTTGTGGTGTTTACAGTAAAAGGTGGCCTGGGCATAGGTGGAACTCGCATAACTAAGTATGATGTTCTTGGCAAAGCTTCACTGGGAGTAGATTTTGTTTGTGTGACAAGTAGGAGCAACTTTCCAAAGCAAAGCCATGTAATGAATTTTAGGAGTCAGCCTTCTGCTGCATCAAAAGAAGTGATGTTTGCTTTCTTGTAGGAGATAGTAGGCATTGGGTAGGTATGTTTGCATTTTACTCTTTTTTTTCTTTTTTTTTTTTTTTTTCTACAAATTGGGATGATGCTGCAGTCAAACATATGAAAATGCAAAGGGCTTGAGTAGAATAGCTGTGGTTTTAAAAAAAATAAAATCTTTCTGGCATTCTTTTGATTCTAATCATCAAACCACTAATTTCGAACTTAAAAAATACTTGCTGTATTATTACTCTTGATTATTCCATTAGTTATGCATATTGTGATTTTACTTGCTCCCATGAGAAAATTCTGTAAGTGTACTTTGAAGTAAGGTATTTGGAGATGCAAGGAAATGTACTTCTTAAAATGTACTGACAGCTTTCAGCAGAGACTGGGAAAGCAAGACAACCTCAGCTATGGAAAGAATAATGTGCTTAATTTCACAGCTCTTAGAAAGATTGTCTTCAAAAACACTCGGTCTATCCACATGCATAACATATATAGTGAATGCATAAGCCTCTTCAGATTCATGTTCCTAATAAAAACAAGTAAAAATCATTTTCTTAAGTGAAATCAGAATTGAATTTGACACATTAAATAGCTACATGATGTTTCTCTCTTCTCCATAACTTCTCATTTTTATGCTCATCTCAATTTCTTCGTTTTAAAGGAGAATAAATACAACACACTGAAATGCCATTATGAAGGGTGGCATTTGCATATTTCCATTAATAAAGGCTAAAATTTTGGTGGCACCTTATCCAGTTAGATGTACTAAACAATCCCAAGAGGGTACCTCAGCTTCTGGGTGTTCACATAAACCAAAATCTAAGACTCTGAGGTTTTTCAGTAACTATAATTTGAGATATTATTTGTTCTCTGGATTTCTCCCCTTGGTCTCTTAGAACTTCTGAAAACAATTATTTTTATTGCTCTTACATTTCAGATGAAAATTTCCTGAAGCTGAATTTTCCTGAATAATAAATAAGTCTTACTCCTCCCATGCAGATGAATTAACCACAAAGTCTGTGTGAGACTACTCGAGCCTTGTGACACTTGACCCTTCAAAATCTGCTTATTCACCTGAAAGTGCTGACATGAAGGCATGCACAGTTTTTTCCAGTATTCTGCTGTGTCCCCGTGAAATCCAGTGCACTTTATTATACTCTGGAATACTGTGACTTCTACCTACCAATTTCTAAAACTTTTGTAACTTTTTAAAATTGGACTTCTAGACATAAATTTATGTAGAAGTAATTTATTTCTAAGCTGTTTAATAGGCTTAGGTACTAATGAGTTTTCATTTATTGATTACTGTCTTTAATGATTTTGTGGCTGGTCACTTGACCCTAATGACTCAATCTTTCTAATTTGATTAGGAAGTTATGATCACTGATAAAGCTAGTTGAACCTAGAACTACACCCTTTAACATAAATGTCAAAAGAAAATTTCCTCAGATCCATAGTTTCCCCTTATTCATACTTAGTGCTTTCCCAAATTAGTAACTGAAGACTTCTAGGAGACCTGATGGGTTCTCAGTCCTTTTTGATGTTATGTTAAACATCCACCAAGCTGAATCTTGCCATGGTTGGTACTTTACCCACTGCATCTTTCTTTTATGTAAATAGAAGGCTTTTGAAAATATAGTACATCAAATGTTTTCCTATGAAGTGAGTTGATGGGTTATTTTGCATGTGTGTTTTGATTAATATTTTTTCAATTTCTTCTTTTGTCTTTGGTATTTCCTTTTTTTCCTCCTTTCTTTCCTTTTTCCTCAGTCAAACATTTGTCACATGCCTTCTGAAATCTTCATTGTTTTTAATTTTTCTTTTTGGTCTTATTTAATCATTACTTCATGCAAACACTTGCATAAGATGAGAACATATTATAGAAGAGAATAGTAATATTAATGGGGAAAAAAAAAAAAAAGAATCGTAGGACTTTCACTTCTGCTATTGGAGTTTGTATGTGCAAGGGTTAGATTATGTTTGGCCAAGAGCATTTTATGCTGAACCTGAGGAAATGTGATGGAGTTTAATGTATCAGGAAGTGTATAATCAAGGAAAAGCTTCTGAATCTAAGCACTTTATATCGACAGAGTTCTAGAGCCTCAAAGCATTTTAGACAATGTGTCATCATCTTAAAATACCTCTGGAATGTGGTTGCTTAGAGTCTCCATAATCATTGAATCAGTCATTTTGTAGCCTGAAGAGGTTGTGGTTCAGGACTTTATTCAGGGCTACTGATTGGTTTATTTTATTTTGCAAAAGTCTCTGTTTAAAATGTCACTGAAAAACCTCAAAGCTGCAGCTGGAGAAGATTGATTTTTTAATTTTTATTTTATTTTTTTTAGCTTCTTAACTGGTGTGGAGACAGTGATGTCTGAAAGCAGGGTTGAAGCATTATTTATCACTACAACTAAGTTTGATAACATCTACCTACTTTTATAAGAAACAACCATTAACTGGCTAGTGATCTTCACAATGTGTTAACCAAGATGAAAAACTGATTATAACTGTGAATTGCTATTGTGAGCCACTGGAAGGTATAAATCATGTTAGTTGTTCTCCAAGATGGACAAGAATGTCTGGTCAAGATCTATAGGGTGTTTTTCATTCTGGAGTTAAATCAGAAATTGTAAGAATGAAAGAGAAAATTGATCATGAAATTGAGTTCATATCATGGAGACTGTGGGCTTTGGGTCTTAGTGTTGGTTATATGCAGCACTAAATGAAATAAACCTATTAGTCCTGTATGAAGCTTTAGCAAAACCTATCATAGAGAATTTTTTACTAAATAACTGGTCTAGGACAATGCATGTGTCCAAAAATCTCTCCTGCATGCTGAAAAAGTGTTTGTGCTGTAAGGATACTTTCACACATCTTTAACGTATGAAATATTAATGCATGTTGGACAAGGACATTATAAATGTTGATAAAAATTCAGGAAAGCAGTAAGCTTTCCTTTTCTATCTCGTACTATATCTACAGAAAGAAAAATATTGTTAGACTGAGAGCAGCTTCTACACAGCTGCTTCATGCTCTCTTCAGTACGTAACACTTATCTCTGCAGTTGCTTCAGCAACAATCTCTTGGATGCATCACGCAGCGTTCTACACTCTCTGGAGTCTGCAAATCACTGCAGAGAAATATGTTCTTCAGGTGCACCCCTTTTACACCACTTTTTCCTATCTCCAAAGACTTCTTGGTAATTTTTCCAGACTGCCTCCTGCATATCCTCTCATGAGCTATATACCTTGATTGATTGTTGGTTTGTTGGGGTTTTTTAAATTTTTTTAAAAGATTTTTAGAGGAAACAAAACTCTTATTCAACATATTTCTGATGATAGCACTAAATTAGGTTCTTTGGGGTAGGGAGCAGGAATTTTTTGTAGCTGTTTAAGGTATCCAGCTGAAGCGTTCCTGCTGCATATTCCCAAATGAAGTGAATTTTTTCTTCTTTTTTTTTTAATTTTTAAAAAAATTGTAATGCCCTTTATCTGTAGGGGATTACAAGAAATTTACTATGAGGCATCTGCCTTTTGGAAACAAAGCAAGGATTTTCAGTATTTTCTATCATTTTTCTTCTCTTAACCTTTATTTCCAAAGAAGGGCAATGAAGGTGGTGAAGGGTTTGGAGCACAAGTCTTACAAGATCTGGCTGAGGGAACTGGGGTTGTTTATCCTGGAGAAAAGGAGGCTCAAGGGAGATCATATTGCTCTCCACAACTACCTGAAAGGAGGTTGCAACAAGGTGGAGGTTGGTCTTTTGTCATATAACAAGTGATAGGACAAGAGGAAATGTCCTCAACCTGTACTGGGGAGGTTTTGATTGGATGTCAGGAAACATTTCCTCACATAAGAGCTTGTCAAGCATTGAAACAGGCTGGCCAGGGAAGTGGTGGAGTCCATCCCTGGAGGTATTTAGAAGATGTGGAGATGTGATCCTTAGTGACATGGCTTAGTGGTGACTGGAAGTGCTGGGTTAACTGTTTGACTTTTTGATCTTAAAGGCCAAAATGGTTATGTGATATATTCTGCATTATATTAATAATAAGTTGAAGCCCTTATCAAGAGAGAGAGCAGCAGTGAAAAAAGCAGTGGAGTTAGGTTTTAGGTATATGAAATTTACTGGCTTGGCTATAATCTTCTTTGTGGCTTTTCACAAATTTCATAGACTCATAGAATGTTAGGGGTTGGAAGGAACCTCTAGAGATCAAGTCCAACCTCCCTGCTAGAGTGGGATCACCCAGGGCAGCCCACACAGGAACAGATCCAGATGGGTTTTGGAAGTCTTCAGAGAAGGAGACTCCACAACTTCTCTGGGTAGCCTGTTCCAGTGCTCCATCACCCTCACAGTGAGGAAGTTCCTCCTCAAGTTGAGGTGGAACCTTCTGTGCTCCAGTTTATTCCCATTATTCTTTGTCCTATTACTGGGCCCTACAGAGAAGAGGTTGGCTCCTTCTATTTGACACCCACCCCTTAGATATTTATAGACATTAGTAAGATCCCCTGCCAGCCTTCTCTTCCCAAGACTAAACAGTCCCAGTTCCCTTAATCTTTCTTCATAGGGAAGATGCTCAAGTACCTTAATCATCCTTGTAGATCTCCATTGGACTTTGTCCAGCAGATCTTTGTCTCTCTTAAACTGGGGAGCCCATAGCTGGCTACAGTATTCCAGACTTGGTCTCACTAGGGCAGAGTAGATGGAGAGGAGAATCTCACTTCCCTATGCATATTGTTATCATCAGTCCTCAGTCCTTTAAATTTTCTTTCTGAAAGTGCTATAGAAGAGCAGCTTATTACTACAAGAGAAAAAGGAATGACAAAGCTGAAAAAAAGACTTTAAAATATATGTGTGTGTATATATATGTGTGTGTGTATATATAGTGTATATATATGTATATATCTTCCTAACACATTTTTGCGAGCATACTATTAGAAATCATAAAAGTTTGGACTAATCATTATGGATCCCAATGTCTTTAAAGGGAAATAAAATAATAAATACATAAAATGGAAAGTCCAAACTTCAACTCGCCCACCAAAAGCTTTCCAGACCACGCTGTGAAGTTTATCCCACCTAGGAGGATGTTGTCCACGATGAAATGTCATTGCAAAAAGACTAGAGAGTCTCATTTTTATTATTTATGACCAGAGTACATCATTCCCAGACAGGTCCCCTGGAGGTGAAGGAGACTTGTTGAGGACAAGGGAAGGTGACCATCCGCTCTGATGGGTTCCCTAAGGTGCCTGGTGTAGCTGCTTTCCTTTGGTGTCTCACTGTTTCTCATGGGATATTGCCCTAGGTCGTATGGGTGGGCTGGGGGAGACTGGAAATAGCCACCAGGAGGAGGGATTTGGAAAAAACACCAATGGTGTGGGTGCTATGAACCTGCACAGCCTCACTGCTCAGGAATGGCCAGAGTCTGCAGCTGATATGGGATGGGAGGACAGAAAGCAAAGATTTGGGTGGAAAAGACAGGAAATTCTGATTCCCCACAGGATACAGTGAGAAACTGAAGCTTATTTTTCTTTTTAATTTGTAAAATTCCTTCATTATATTTTGCTTTCCAGTTTTGGAAAGCCCTTCCAAAGTGCTGAAAGCTTCCATGGGGTGTTTCTCCACTCTTTAGAGCTCAGTGACTTTGTTGCAAGTGATGTTTGGTTCAGTTTCTTAAAGGCTACCTCAAGGGAAGATAAAGATTGAGGGGATTTGTACATCCTTATGATTATGAGAAATCTTCATTGTTGGGTGGAAAGTGAGCCAGCGTTCTTTTTTTCACAGAAGTCCAGGACAGCTATTTGTGAATTCTCTATTTTATCTTTTTTTTTCTGGTATATACATGTTGATATATACATTATATATCATTAAATTTAAAATGCACCATCAGCTCTGTTTCTGAATGCGCTGATAGCAGTGCTTTCTGTTGTGCTTTGTTTGTTTGACTTGTGGGTGAAACAACAGGGAACCCACAGATGGCATTTAATATTTAGGCAGGAAGAAGTCAGCATCAATATCACAGAGGAAAGTGTTATAAATAAAAAATGTGTCTGTAGAGGAGCTAATTAATTTACAGTGAAAACACTAAGTAAGATAACTGGTGCCAAATTTCACATGAATATTTTAAACTGACATTTCTGCAGTCTTTGGAATAACTTCCATTCTGCTTCAGTGTAAGGAAATGCAAAGAAGCCATGGGAAGTCTGATAGTGTGTTGCAAGCTTTTCTGAACACCACTTCTGTCAACTTAATCTCAGTCGTACAGCAAGTTCTGGTAAGGAGAAAATGTGATCCCACTATCTCTTGGCTTTAACTGCATAAAACATTCCCCCTTACCTCTTGGGCAATCTCAGGGATGCAGTTGGCCCCATCATGGTGAAAAGCTGCCCAGTACACTTGAATTTATTCTGTATTGAGGTGGGGTTATAATCGAGTTAACCAACAACAACAGATGGGTTTGTTCATTTGTTGTTTAGGGTTGGTTTTTATTTTTTTCCCCTTAGCACACTTTAAGATATGGATTTAACATCTATGGTTAAATGATACGTCACCTTACCTCCCACATCTGGCCTTTGCCTTTGAGGCCTGAATGCAGGAGAATAGCGTGTCTGTTCCACGCGCCTTGCCGTAGGCTTGAGATCTGTGGTATCATTCAGCCCCAATTTGATAAGATGCAGACACAAATTCAATCTGCTGTAACTAAACCCTGCTATTTATAAAGCTCTTGATGATACTGACACTTCAAAATGTGTTTGGTTTTGTTGCCTTCTTTTTTTTTATCCCCTCTGATATATGTGGTAGAATGAGGTCTGGTGCCAGCTAAACTGCAGTATAGTACTTTGGGTCATGTGCTGGGGGCACTGACCCATTCACTCATTTAATCCCCATCTCCTGTCAAGCAGCCCAGTTTGTGTTGGACAACTGGCAAACTGGAGACAGTCTAAAGTGCTGTTTTGGAGGTACTAGCTATGAGTGCTGAGCAGCTCACGTAAAAATGGGTGTTAGAGTCCATAACAAGAGGGCTAAAGCCCCTTTTTCTGCCTGTCTTCTATATTACCTTATCTTTGGCTGACAAGGAATATCTATTTCTTCCTGACATCTTTTTGCCTACTATCTATAGATAATTTTTTTGTTTTATATTTAAGTTGAATCAACACAAATTTATCTTTCTTTTTTTTTGGTGTATGTAATTTTATGTAATTAAATAGTTCTTTCATAATTTCACTTTAAATATCCAGCTTTAATAAACAGAATTTTTAAGGTTTTGTAATAGGAGGCTCTCCACACCCATTCAAGGTATGGACAATATGACTTTGGAATAACTAAAGGAGCCTTTCAGGACATTAAAGCTTTTCCTGCTTTGAATAAATTTACCTATAGTGGTTTGTTCTGGGTCTTGACACAATGCAGTATTCAATAGCCCTTGAAGAACAGCTATTTGAAACATACATAGAAAAAGACTAAAATATTTTGAAATTAAATATTCCCAATTTTGACCTTCAGGATGCTTTTTTTTTTTTTTTTAATTGTTCAGTTTGCATGCTCATCTGACTTCTTTAGCCACTCTAGTGACTGTGCAGCACCAGATGTGATGAGTCCTTCTCTCTTCCTTTAACACTTGACAAAGTCTCTTTCTTGACTTCTTTCTGCAAATAGCATTCAGACCTCCTGATGCAATGCTCTTTTTCAAATGTTCTCTGGCTCTCATGGCTTTTGGCCTCAGTGAAATTTTCCCCTTCCTCCCCCTCCTTTGCTTCTCCCCCCTTCCACCTCCAGTCTAAAGCCATATGGATTTCTTCACTCTGAGCACTAACCTTTGATGAATATCCCCTTTATGGCTGTTCACTCCCAACGTTGTAAGAAGCAAGACTGATTTTGCAACTGGTTTATTTCATATCATAAAATCATCCTGGGTAAGTAAGGATCACAGAAGTTCTGCATCTGAAAGTTGTTTTTTACCCAATGAACAAGTTCACCAAAGTTAATCTCTTCATAGAGCCCAAGCCATTCCTTTCTAACAAGAACCATGTGCATATCAAATAGCACAGGTCTTGATGAAAATACTTGGATGCTACAAACACAGAACATCTTCAGGTTAAATGTGACAGTGGATCCTTGCAAGGACTTGCTTCACTGACCCATCCTTAGACAAGCTGTATCCTCTGATGCCTTGGCTGTCCTGTTGTTGTCTGCTTGTGTGCTGCCAGCTTGCAACAGAGGTAGCCAGCCCTCATGGGACACCCATCTTGCACAGCAGACAGGAATCCTCGGAGCACTGTGGAGAGCGGGGAAGTTCCCATTTGCTTCACATTGGGATTGGAGGAAATGGAGTTATGGGACAGAAATGGGGGTTTTGAGATAAGCATCACAGCTCTGTGCTAGGAGGCAAGAACAGGTGGCAGCTCAGTTCTTAGTGTTTAATTTCCCTTGCGTAGGAGCTTTGTGCTGTATTCAGTTCCAAGCTAACACCAGAGGGAAGATCTGCAGAACTCGCTTTCTCAAGTGAACTATGTGAAGCACATCTTTTTTTGGCTAACACATTGCAACTGGAGGCCAGGAAAGATACCAGTGGTTGGGGAAATTGCTGAAAAAAAAAAAAATGTGTTATACATAATTTAAATTTGAGGCTGTATTAATTCTGATGTCATCACTTGTAATGTCACTCAGCTTTATTTCCCATTCAGAGTTTAAAGCTGTCAAACTTGATGTCAAATGGGAATGATTGTTTGAAGGAGTTCAGCCATCTATCCATGTTTTATGGGAACAGGGCAGGGATGGGGGGAAGGCTGGAACAAAATCCACTTGGCCAAAGACCATGGAGGAGGAAATCACAAATGCAAGCAGATCATATGCTGTGGCTGGTGGATAAACATGCAGGATTTTTCTGCATTTATACCCAAGATTACTTAGGTCTGCTTTGTTACTTTCTGTAGCATTGCAATGAGCACGTAGCTTTCCAAGTTCACTATTTGTGTGTCTGTGTGTTTATGTGAAAAGTTCTGACTTCATTTTTTGCACTAATTATTCTGTCACAACTCAGGACAGTTCTGACACTTAGCTCTGTGTGAAAAGGTGCCATCCCATTTTTCTATCGCTTCTAATAATTAGACACAACAGCTAAGTCATGCCAAATAGATCCCTGCAAACTGATATGCTTTCCAGTTGTTTCCTTAGCATTGCGTGGGATCAATTCCAAAGTTACCATCCTCAGACATCAGAGGCTAAAATAACTGTGTGTAAAAATGAAGAATTGGGGATGAATGCTCAGATATATTAGAGTAAAAGAGGCACTGAGTGTTCTGGTGTTTTTCCACTTTTACTGTTATTGAGAAGCCATTAGATGCTGCAGAGGGTGGTGATAGTTGGGGGCATGTGTACAGCACTGGATTGATTTGCACTATATTGAGCTTAGAGTTGATTTTGTTGCCCCTTGCACCTTCACACCTTCACTGTTACTTCTACCCTCCTCCTCCTCCTTGTTGCCTCCTGACACTGACTGTCCAGCTGAAGCAAAGCAGCAAGTTATCTACAGGTTCTTAACCAGGATCTGCCATACTGCAGTGTCACAGTTTTAGGGTGGTTTTTTTGGGTTTTGTGTTTTTTGTTGTTGTTTTGGTTTGGTTTTAGTTATATCCTAGTCATCTGTAGCTTTATTTTATTAGGGATTTTTTTCCTTTTTTTTTTTTTTCTTTTTTTTTTTTTTTTTTTTTTATTAAATAAGTG
>JAOEGS010008719.1:56811-69846 GCA_025447755.1 Corythornis vintsioides | reverse complement strand
TTTTCTTTTTTTCTTTTTTTTTTTTTTTTTCCAATAAACAAGGGCTATTGTTCTCCCCTGCTCCTTTGCTGCTATGTGTCTTCTCCAGGGGCTGGTGCACTTGGTTCCAGGAGCTCCACCTGGAAGCCATCCTGCTGCTCTCCCCCTGCCCAACCCACTGAGAGTAATACTGTAATAGTTTACATGTGCATTTCAATTATCTCTTCCCTGCTTTCAAGCTATGTTAGCCACCATGCATCTATCATTATGCAATAGCAGATTCAGATATAACATCAAGACTACATTAAAGCCCTGCTTGATTGATTTCTTATAAAGATTAAGGTTGCAGACATTTTCCACCCTAACTCAAATAAGCTACTCTGGCTCTGATTATTCTCTATTCCACACCAGTATAAATCTGAATTGGTGGACTTACACAGATGCAAGGAGAAAATCAGATGTACCAGCCAGGCCTTTTGATGTCACCAGCTGCCTGCTCTGATTTGCATGTATTGCTGCAGAAGGAAAACAGGAGTTCTTTTCATAACTAATCACTCCAATTCAATAATTAATCTAAGAGTGCACAATCTATGTCATAGGTAGAATTATTGTGCCAGTCTTAATCACTCTACCCTCATCTGTATCTCCCTTGTAACTGGCTGTGACAGGGAAAACAATCAGCGGGTTGCTTTACCAAAAATGTTAAGATGGAAAACACATTTAGTTCTAGGTGCTAGAAGTTTTTCCAGAGAAGGAGGGGAATGGGCAGGGAAGTTTATGACCAATAAGCTCACTTTTTCATATTGGTGTACCACCAACAAAGCCCTTCCAAGCTCATTCAAGGTTTTATTTTTCTGCCACTAAAACGAGAAACTTTTATTTTTCTATCACTGCCCTCTGCTACAAAAGGTCACGTTCTCCAGCAGTAGACAAGCAAAGCATGTTTTATGAAGTGCCTTGTTTCAAACTCTCCACAGCACTATGCTGCAAGTTGTGCTTTTGGTAGAGCCCATGGCTGGCTTGTCGAGTATGGCATGGCGCAGTCACCTCAGCTGTTTGACTTTGGGCTGTCCTGTTGCCTTTGTAACACCAGTTTCTTTTCCCTGTAAGTGGTGGGGTGAAGGAGGGGAAAGAGCCTGTAGATATTGCTGTTCACTTGGCTACACACCTTAAGATGAAGAGGTAGAGATCAGTGCTTTGTACTGATTGGTAGGTCCCGGTCTAGGAGCTGGTATTTCTTGTCAGCTTACTTTCTGTTGATATAACTGCTTCACCCAAGCTTCTTAGAAGGCTGCATTGAAGGTGGCTCTTCTAGTTGGATTGGACTGGAGCCTTTTCTTGAAGAACTTGGAGCAGAGAATCAAAGAATAATTGGACTAGAGGAAGTAAATAAGAGAAGTCTTCTTCCAGAGTCCTCTCATGTAAACTATAAACGCAGACTGCAGGAAGACATCTGGTGCCTTTCTAATTGAATTCCACACCTAGTGGATGTGTTTAATGTCTTAAACAGAAATAAGAACTGGCAGCACATGCTGTATAGAGCTAACTTGTAAATTTGCATCAGAGTTTTCAAAGGCTGCCTACTAAACACTTTTCTCCCTCCAGGAGATTAAACGTAAAGATATCTAATTTCTATATGATGACCTTTTTTAAAAAGGAGTGAGGGACCAACCTGTGTCAAGACTGGAACAACTTTCTACATGCCCAAAGATACAAACATCTTCGTAGTAATTTCACTCTGAATATAAAATGGGAAAAGGCCAGGGAACTGCAACTCTTGCAGCATGGGCCACAGTCGACCATGAGCTTTTAGTCCCACAAGTTAGATTTGAGTTGTGAATATTTGGAATAAGACTTCTTTTGAAACTTGGATACTGAGGGCTGCAGGAGCTTGTGATATAGTGACTGATTTGTTGCTAGATTAGTTAGTGGGCAGAAAAAAGTCTGCTTCCCTGAGCAACTCTCCCACATCAAGTGCCTTTCCTCCCTGTCTTTTCTGATTCATATTTCAAACCATAAATCACACAGAAAGATGCCCTCTATAGGTCATCTTATACAGTGGTAATTTACTCACAAATGTTCTCCCAAGTACTTCTCTGTCAGTGTGTCTTAAATCTCATTGCTGTTGGAACTGCAAGCCTGCAGCACATTGGTCCCCACAATGGACAAGTCTGGGTTCTGCTTATAAACCTACATTACCGTATTCTGTTTAGTAGTTATTTTTCATTATCACCTCTTCCTACCAAGAGGAAAAAAAAATCCATTCTTTATAAATTGTGAATAAGCTCCTGTCACTTATGATCCATTGGTTTGTAGAAAACCATTAATTGTGATTCCTCCTCATTAAATCTGACTATGAAGATTATGCAGAGACCAGCATCGTATTAAGTTTTGGTTTTTTGGGGTTGTGTTTTTGAGACAGTGGTAAGCCGTGACTTTACAAAGCATAGTAGTCAGTATTTTTATTAGTATGTAAGATATGATGCATTATACCTGCCATTTCTGTTATGTGCATAGCTCTCAGAAACTTGGTACTTGACATTTAAGTTGATACAGCACCAATTAATTTAAAAATACAGCCTAGTACAAGATTCTTGGCTATTCTAGCTATTGAATTAGCACAATATTGCGAATGGCTTGTATTTTGTTTGTGAGAAACAACTTGTAAGGAGGTCATCAATATTAATGCTGGTTTAGCCTTTGCTAGTTTGCTTAAGAATATAATATTAGATGAGATGCTTACATCTTCTGGAAAAGCTTCTTATTTCAGCCAAGTAAATTGACCTGCTTATAAGTATAGTGATGGGAGAAGTGTGCTTAGGATACAGGTTGCAACCTAGGCATTCTGGTCTTCAAACTTGCTTAGAAAAAGCAGGCACCTGGTAGCAAGACTCTGGCATCTGTGGTGATGGATAGCCTGGGATAGGAGTAAAAGCAGCAACTGGGAGTTAGCATCAACTCCTTCAGAAAATTATTCTGTTGATTAAAGAACATCTTTAGAAGTACAACGAAAACTCTTATTTGAGCTGATATGACCAGGTTTATTAGCCCAGCCATATTCTAGGGGATTTTAAAAAATAACTATTTGTCCAGTTTTGCTAAAATGTCTTTAGGAGCCTGCTGCTCTTTCCACTTGTGTCTAAGCAGGCATGGGACAGAGGGAAGCTCTCACTATTGAATTATGTTCCCTCAGTGAGGAGAAGCAGCTGCATAAGGCACCAAGCAGACAAGAAGTTGTAATTTGAATGCTCTTGTATATTGTGGGAGAGAGTAAACATCTTTGATGTCCCACAGATAAGAGAACATGGTTATTTGAATACCTGTATTTACTTGTGATAACCTCAGAACTGGGGAGTTGACAAGAATTAGAGTAGGAAAGTTTTCAAGATGCTGTTTTAATTCTATTTACTTGGTAGGATCCGTATCAGGAATAACACCCATTATAAAGACTGTACTTCCTTTCTTGACCTTTAAGATGAGGTTTTCAGGGTCAGTGATCAGAATACTCAGGTGGAATACTTCAGATTTGAATAACAAGAGCACAGCCTGCCATGAAAATTGCCTTAAGCTGATCAGAATACAAACCCTGCTAAATGGAAAAAGAAATAAAGGTTAATAAAATGTATGCACCATGCAGAAATAACAATCAGAAAATGTTATTTAAATAGTTTTTGTATTGGGGAAACTTCTAATTGGATCTCCTGGGTAAACAGGATGGGCAGTTGCCTCAGGGAACAAGATGGCAGCCTTAAGCCAGACAGAGAAAGACTTTCTGGGTTTTTCAGCAGCTGTTGTAACTTTGGATTTGGCAATGGTGAAAGAGTATCTCCTGGGCATCCTCTTCCCCAGCATGTCAGTTCCATTCAATCCAGGGTGTTTTGCCAGCCACGGACTGTAAGAGTGCCCTGTAGTAATATGCAGGCAGTGAGACATTCCTCTGAGCAAGGAAAAAAAAGAGTAAATGATTTTGTTAGGTTTCTCTTGACCACTTTCCTCCTCCCTGTCCCATCCATAGTGGTGGTGGGCATTGGGGCAGGGGATTCTGAGCTGGGTTGGAGCTGCTGAAGCAGGGGCAGTTCTGCTGTTCCAGGGAAGTGATTGTAGGTGTCCTGGGAAGAAGTGATCTAGGCATTATGTGAATCTTCTCATTAATGGTGCAACTGCTTATATCTCAGTACAGACCTGAGGTTTTGGAATTCACTACCCAGTAACTCAGCTGGTAGTTATCAGCAAAGGCAGTGGTCAAGAATAAATGAAACTAAATACTTACAACTCTTTGATATACCCTTTCATTGTTCTTTGCTGGGGATGAAATAATAAAAAAATTAAAACCCCCATCGTGGGAGCCAGGTTGGTTTTGGAAGCAAATACTATGATGCTGATGTGCAGATTACATATGCTGATGTGCATTTATACTGCCTTCCTGAAAGCCCTGCAACTGGGTGGGTACTCGGTTTGGTAGCTGAAGAGCGCAAAGACCAAACTTCTATGTCCTTAAAGTACAAATAACTTGAAAAATTCTGCTCCCTGACACCAGACAGTTACTTGAAATCATCAAGTAAGTTGACTTATTTTTATCAGGTTAAAATGTAAGCTTTCTGTCATCTTTACTGTCTCCAAAACCGTTTCCCTTTTAAGCTAAAAGCAAGCAAGAGGAAGAAAAAAAATTTAAGAGCTAGCACCATCTGTCATATTGAGCAATGTAAAGTGTAATCCAGTAAAGCACCTTGTTCTTTTCCTTTCCCCACCCTGCTGGAGTTTATCTCATCTATTATATCAAGACTGTAAACATTTTGGCCTGTTACACCTTTGCTTGCCTTAAAATTCAGTGTAGTCTGGTGTGGTGTATTCCTTAGCTGCCATATGTAAAATGAAGAATTTACCCCTTTAGAAACTGCTTCACTCCTAAGCCAAAATATCCATAAAGCAGAAGCTACTGTTTATGCATTTACACAGAAACAACTATGATGTTTTACAATTTTTTTGGATCCAGTTACAAAAAAAAGTCACAAGTTTAAATAACAAACCTTATTTCTGGATATCTGCCTACATTATTAATAATGCCTTTAACAAACAGGAAAACAATTCAGGGGCATCAGTTTAGCCTCTGCTTCGATCTCGACCTTCAGAGGGGAGAAGTGTGGGACAAACAGGGAAGGTATGTGTCATAACAGAGGAGGAAGGAGGACATTGCCAGCACAGCTTCTGACCTTGAGTCCAAAGACTGCCAAAACTTTACTGGCTTTTGTTTATAAACGGAATAACTTTAAATTACAATTCCCATTCATTCCCCTTGCTCTTACACCACCCCAGACTTGTGGTAGTTTGCAGGTAATTTCTCTGAAGAACTGAAGGGGAACTGTCTGCTGACAGGGAAATCTCTGTGCTGGTTAAATCACTGTGATATTCAGTTGCATACCCGTCTGGTCTTCAGGACTTAAAAGAACATAGCTGTATTTATTGGCTCTTCTGCAATAGTATATTGTGCTAATTTGTCCATCTAATTAGTTCTTCAGAAGTCTGCTGGAGATTAACATTGTTTGGGAATGAGGAATGGAGCGGGGAAGTTAATTGAGATTCGGATGCACTGAGAGTTCTCCCTGACAGCAGGAAACAGGCTTTGTCTGTCCATGTGGTACCATCAAACACCTAAAGCTTTACATGGGGGACTTGGTTAATTTCAAACGGCCAAGCTGTTATGGCTCTGAGAGCAGCAGACACAGTGATTTCTATTCCTGGAAAATGTTTAACAGTGTTGAACATTGATTATATACACAAAATGAAATCATAATAAACTGTGTACGTAACTCTTGAGAGAGATGATGGAAGAACAGTATGGTTTTCCTGGTACCATACTTCAGGTAAAGACTTGGGCCAAAGGTGACTCTCACTCAACCTTATTAAACTTCAAACCTCATGGTGACCTCTGTTCTCTCTTTTGGTGTTATATATAATTAAGCCTTAGCCAGAAACTCCCATTTACATGATCTTAAAGTCTGTGTCCAAGGTTTGCCCTTCTACAGTAAGAGAGGACCTGGCTGCTGCTCCGCCCATAGACCATGAAACCAAAAATAGAGTAAAAAATCTAGGTAAATCTGATTGCATCAGAGAAGCTAATGCCTGACTTTGTGAGAGTTAGTCTGTGAGTCAATGTCTTCCTAAGGAGTTTATTTGCTATGAAGGTGTGGGGTTTACTTAACACTCACTCTGTGCTCTTATTCTCCTGGGCCATCTCTGTGTGATACATGAAGGCTCTGAGCTAAGAAGTGTTGCAAAAGCCATAAAACAGCATAGTGCCTATAATAATCTGCTGATTTGCCTCTTTCATTCCAGCTAGTGCTAGCTCTATGGTGCTTATCCAGAAATATTTGGATTTGAATAAAATGTGAGTATCTTCTATTTGTTGCAGCTACAGGCAATTGAAAGGCTAAGATAAATGTAATCTTCTCAAAATAAATCTAGGGAAAATCAACAGCCTATCTTCAGCATTTTGGCAGCAAGTGCTGCATTTATTTTTCTTTTCTGAGTCAAACGTTGACATTTTTCTTCTCTCAGCAGGAGAAAGCCAAAAGTATATATTGGGGTGGTTCTGTGAATGGTTGAAGCATTTACAGCATGAAATAAGCATGGTTTGCCCAGCTTTTTAGGAGAATATGCTGAATAGTTGGTGTAGCATAAACAAAGTGACTATTGGCAAGCACAGCTGTCATTTTTATAGTCGGACTTGATGGAGAGTCTGGGAATAACTTATTATAGAAAACTGGTGGATGTGTTTAGTCATTCTTAATTTGTAAACTTCCAGGAGAACCTAGAATATTTTTCAGACAAACATGATATGCTTGTCTTTTGTACAGGGAAAACCATAATCACTTTCTGCATTGAGATATTTTCTGGTTCGTAGTGTCCTAAATGTAGTTCCAACAACTCTGTCACCTTTGTGTGTGAAAAGCAAAGCAATCAAACCTACCTTAATATGAGCTTTGGAATGTAGATTGTTTGTTGGTTCTTTTGGTGTTTTTTGTTGTGTTTTTGCAATGAGGATGGAGTATTTTTTTTTTTATAAACAAGTAGGTTTTGTTGAAAAATAAATCAATCCTTAAAACCTTAATGTGCTAAAAAGTAATATAAAAAAATTGTGTCTTCAGTAAAGACAATACCAATTCATGTACCACTAAAACATCTGGGCAATGAAATCTGGGGATAGTACAGCCACCTGTCCCTTCACTGACTTGCCAAGTGATTGGATCACACTGAAGAAGACAAGGCTGCAGAGGAAGATGAAATGATAGATAGAAGGGCAAAGCCTCTCTGAAGAGGGAGACCTTCCCCTAAGGGAAGTTGCCAGACAAGCAGTGTGGGAACCAGTAATGCACCTTGAAGTATTCAATAGGTTTTCTCAATGAGGATGGCTAGGAGACTCAGAGTTAGTTTAATCTTGGTTCCCTGGCCTCTTCAAGAGTATACCAAACAGGTTCATTTTTTGTGTGGGGTGTGTTAGATGGGTGTGCCTGGATGCTGCCCTTGTGCTAGCTTCCAAGGGAATGGAAAGTCTTTTAAAATTGAAAAGATGAGGATTAACACTTTGTAGAAAACTCAGAAGGGAAGAAGTAAGAACAGAAGGGATTGTCTACCACTGTGCTACTGTGCTCTTGCAGATAGATTCTTTTCTCCAGGTTCAATTACAAATGCTCGATGGCTTTGAGTTGCAGAAAATGCTGCACCTTGGGGAGTTTTTCCTGTGGCCTCTGAGGTTTAGCTACCTGCTTGCTGCTCCTTACAATAGTCCCCTTTTTCCCCATCCATAACCTGTGACTCTGCTGGCCAAAAAGGTCAAAGTAAGTGACTAGGGAAAGACATGTTGGGGGGCACATTGCTCTTCATCACATCTATTTTAAGGAGTGTAACATGAACAGAACGACCAAAAGCAGACATTGTCCAGCACAATAAAAATCCCAAATGAGGATGGGCTTCAGCTTGGGAAGATTGCTGCATTTGTTTTATCAGACTAGGAGAACTTAAAATATGAGACTAAAATATAACTTTTAAAAAAATGAAAACAACAACAAAAAAAAATCCCCCAATAACTGAGAATGGAACTGTGAGGTTTTGTGTATTCCAGCTTTCTCTTGAAAGCCTACAGGCAGAATCCTAGGTAGCTATGGAAGAGACCTGATGAGAAACATGTGAGGTTAACCTCTTTGATTAATAATGCCATCTGCAGGAGTTTCCCAGCCATCAGCCCTTGTCCCAGAAGACCATTTGTACTTCACAGCATTAATATTCATTAGGTGTAACACCATATGTTGCACAGCAGGATGCATTGCCAGCAGACTGTTTGTCATAAAGCCAGATTTAATAAAGCATTGTAAAACAAACATTATGATGATAAATACAAAATGACAGGCTAATTAAGAGAATCTTAATTGCCATTTTTTCCATAATAACATTTGTTTAGTGTGTATCTGTCTTCTGCTAGTACCTTCCTTTTCACTTTGTATTGGCTCCATAAGGGAATCTGTACCATGTATTTTTTAGGGCACTTAATGTGCTTTTGCAGGAAATAAATTCAAGATTAATGAATTGTTGCTGTGCTATGGATGTACAGAATCATTGATCACAAATCTTGATGAGTACAAAGAAGCTCCACCCCTAAAATACAAATTTCAAAGGGGTGTAAGTTGGTTTGGGATGATTTAATACCCCACCTTAAGGGAATAATTTGAAAATGCAGCATTTGCCATTCTTTGGACTGGTACTGTGCAATCTTTTTCAGGAGCACTCCTCAGTGAGCAACTTAGATATAAATTGCAGTTTTCACATAGCAGTGCACACACTGAAAGGTCTCTTTGTTCCTCCTTCACTAGAGCAGAATTTCATTATTGCTCCATTCCCCTACACTGGTGACTTCATGGGAGAGGAAGGGATTTAAAGAATGTGAAATGACATTACGAATTAATGCAGAGAAGTGACACCTACTTTTCTTCTTGCTATTACCTTTTTATCACAGTAGTTGCTGCCAGAGTGTCAGGAAATTAATATATCCCCCTTGAAACCTGTCAAGGTGGTGAGTTACAAAACTTTCAGAAACTTTCTTAGTATTTCTCCATGTTCCTTCTCCACTGTACAATGGCTGAATTCTGACAGTTGCCTGACAGTTGCCTGACTCTCCATTGTATTAAGAAGACACACACAAAAAAATAATCATGACTTGAGAAAACCACAGCAAAACTTCTATGGGAGTTTGGCCCATCGTAACTGAGGTAGTAATTGGTTGTTAGTCCTCATCTTGGTGAGATTTACTTTTCCACCAATGCCAGTTTCTGCCATAATGTAAATTATTTGGGTTGCTGTCCCTGTGTACTGTTTTGCAGACAAAATGGTGAACATAACTGAAAACAGGTATAAAACTGAAAGTCAGGGAGGAAAAAACCCATACCTTCACACAGTGTGGCATGCTTTGAATTTTACCTAAGTGTCTTTCTGCCAGGGTTTCTTAAAACCTGTCACTCATTTCACAAAACAAAATATCCTTAGGGACAACAAAGAGTGAAAAGGATCCAAAATGTTATAACTAATTGTTTTTTTGGGTTGGTTTGTTTTTTTTTTTTGTTGGTTTTTTTTTGTTTGTTTTTCGTGCTATTGCACCTCAGATGGACTAGTTTTATGTAGCTTGCATTGTTGATTTTGAAACTGAACTGTGCTTGGTTTTTGTTTGGGTTCTTCACCCCCTAAAATTGTAACTGCAAGTAAATATATTAGACCTTTCTAAATGCATGAAGACTTCTGCACTGAATTAATGATACTGATTCCATTGAAAACTTGAGTTTCTTTTTTTTTTCCCTTCCCACCTCACCTTTGTCATCAGAATAATAGAGTAAGCATAGGAAAATTTAAAAAATATGGTATGCATTTTGGTTTTGTTCTGTTATTTTGTCTTTGTTTAATTTTACTTACATTGTGATAAAACGGCAGCTGAAACATAGAATAAATACGAAAAGTCCTGAGCTATAAATGGGAGTGCTCAAGGGAATAAGGTGTTTTGTTTGGGGTTTTTTTTGTTGTTGTTCGTTGGTTGGTTTTCTTTTTGATGGGAGTAGGTGAAAAATACTTTTTTCTTCTGTTTCCTGAACTGAAATTTGTAGTCTGTCTCAGTCTCCCACCTGGATCATCTCCCAGCAATACCTAGCATAGGGTTTTACTCTTAGTTTTATCACTGAATACCATTTCTTTCTAAACTCTTGGACTTTGACCATACTTATCAAGGTTCTCTCCTTAGTACATATATATTATCAGTGTAGGATTTTTTACCTTTATTCTGTCCATTTTTACTGCTTCCACTCCAGGTCTTAACTGTATTGCAACCATTGCTTATGTCTTTGCCTGCTGTGTTATTTTTCAGATGACTATCCAGTGTTTGACATTGGCTTTGATAATTGATGCCCTTTGTATCATGCAGAGCATGAGGTGAACAAAATATTAATTTCCACTTTGTGTAGTCTCATCAGATATCACCAAAAGAGAAGAATATTCCTCAAAAAAGCCCCAAAATATTTTGAAAATGAAAAAACCATGTGGCTGAAAAAAATCATATTCTTAGAAAGAAAAATCCTTGAGGGTGAAAAAAAACCCCCAAACTGTTAGAAGAAAAGGTACCTGAATCATTGAACAACCTTCAACTTCATGGGATAACACTGTGACTTAGTGTGAAATCTGAGCTATTGCTTCACCTGGTCAGACAGTGCAATGGACAAGCCATTGCCTAGAGAAGGCACAGCTTTCTTGGTCATCTGCACTGCAAAACACCTCTAGGTCTCACTGGCATGTTAAGGGGCAAGCACAGAGAGCCAAAGGCTATGCTTGAAACTCTTCTGCAAGTGCAATTTAATATCGTTGAAACCAATGGTAGTCATGGTGGAAAAATCACCTTGGGGTCAGGAAAGAACTGGGATGGATAACACAGACAAATTAGTAACTAACAAGTGTGTTCCCCATCCCTTAAAGGATGGGAAACCTTGTAGGGAGGTGGGGGTCAACATCTTCTCCCAAGTTAAAAATGCCAGGACGAGGGGCAATGGCTTCAAGTTGCGTCAAGGGAAATTTAGGTTGGATATCAGGAAGAATTTCTTTCCAGAGAGGGTGGTTAGGCATTGGAATGGGCTGCCCAGGGAGGTGGTGGAGTCCCCATCCCTGGAAGTGTTTAAAAACAGTGTGGCTGTGGTGCTGGGGGACATGGTTTAGGGACCCTGGCAGTGCAGGGCGAACAGTTGGACTCAATCTTAAAGGTCTCTTCCAACCAAATGATTCTATGATTCTGAAGGATGAGTAGGTCAGTCATACTCTTGCCCAGGAAAGATTAGGTAACTGCATTCAGTATTTTTGAGAAAACTGCAGATCAAATCTGAAGGCACTTCCATGAAGACATCTGATTTGCTTAAAAATAGCCAATGCTATGTTTTAAATCAACATGTTCACCTGAGAACTACAAAGACATTAAAATATTTGCATTGGGTTGTTCTTGCCATACACTGTTTATGCTTTCTGATACGGAAACCTTCATGCTCTGAAATTTGAGCTTGATGATTTAATTAATCAAACTTTTAACCCATCTGATGTTTTGTTTTCCATTTCTCCCATTACTGTGAAAGGAAAATTTTTTTCTCTTTGCTGTGATACACCTCATTTAGGAACAGGCAACACTGACACAGTGATGTGGTTGGTACCTTGTGCTGCTGGAAGTTTGTTGTTCCATGGTGATGTGCAAAGTGGAGATTTGGCTTTTTTAGAACATCTCAGGTTGGAAGGCACCTATTAAGAATCACCGAGTCCAATTCCCTGCTCCTTGCAGCACTCATGATCCCATGATGTGTGTGATCCTTCCACCTTTAAGGTGGAGCTGTGAGGTCTGAATTAATGAATGGCAGAGACACTAAAATTGTGTCTGCTCTGCTGCTTCAGCTGGACCCAGTGAACACCCCTGGTAGTGCTGGTTGTGCTACGCTGTGGTTTGTTGCTGGCAATAGCTGTTGTACAGCTCCCAAGGGTAGTTGTCTGTAGGGCAAATAGTGATCAATTCACAACTCTGTCTTAGGAATGTAAATCAGCACCTTGGGAATTGAGAGGTGAATAAATATACTCAGCTCCTCAAGTGTTTTATCCAGATATGCATAAATTATTTCAAATAGCAACTATATATTTTTTCCTGTCCTCACACTTTAGTGCTGTGATCAAAAGTTAATAGGCAGCTGTTGAACTTAAGGTCCTGTTCAAGCCCTTTTGATATCACTGGGAACTTTTATTTTAAAAAGAGAATGTAAACTCCTACTTTGTGGGTTGTAAACTTGTTTGTATTTTAGGCCCATTTGCATTTTGTTTGTTTTTTTAGTAGTTTCATATTGAGAAAGCCTAGTGTGAGCTTCCTCAATAGGGAAGGCTATCTGTCTGAGTGGTGGCTTATCAGAAACAACAGTATATAGTCAGTTTTTTTCCCTTCTTACATAATTCAATAATATAATGCTGAGATGTGCAGTATATGTTAAGGATGGATTTTTTAAAGAAAATTTTTAGATATTTTCAATAGCTCAGCTTTGAAGTCTGCATTTGTTTTGCTAGATTGTCATCTTCATCACTTTAGTAACAGCAAGTAGAACTGATTTTTTTTTTCATACTTTAATGTACCAAAGCTTTTAAAAAAATGGACGTGGAAGAAAAAATAGATCCTTTTTTTTTTTGTCTTTCTATAATAGGTAAAAGTGTGCTCTGTTGCTGAAGCTGTTATTGGCAAATACCCTTTTGAAAGACTTTTCAGTGAAGTTCTAAGGACAGTTAGAAAATGAAGAGTTGGGCACATGTAAACTTACAGGGTTAAGGCAATAAATAACAGTAAATAAATTATGGAGCACCTCTGCAGCAGTTATTATGTTCTTTGATTTGTGATGTCTAGGTTCTATGTGACTTGTAAAAACATAGAAAAATCTAGATAAATATTATTCAATATTTTCATCAATGACCTGGACGAGGGGGTAGAGAGCACCCTCAGCAAGTTTGCTGATGACACCA
>JAOEGS010008719.1:27397-39763 GCA_025447755.1 Corythornis vintsioides | reverse complement strand
TGCCACTGTGAATCATCCAGTTCTGTCATAAGCAATGGGTGTGGTTTTTGGGTCCCCTCAAGCCATCCCTTCTCTGCCTTTCTTCCTAGGACACGTGCTCCAGCCCCTGATCCTCTTAGTACCCCCTACACTTAACTTGCTCTAGTTGATCAAAGTCTCCCCTGTCTTTAGGAGGAAGGATTGGATGCAGTAGCTTAGATAACAACCTCATGATTGATGAGGAGAGGAGATTTCTTGATGTCCTGCCTGTGTTTTTGCTCAGACAGCTCAGGATGCTATTGCTCCTTTTATACCTTTCCTTTCAAGGTGCAATGTACCTGGGAAGTGGCATAGAGTCCTCTGTAGTTTTTGAATGAGTGTCACCACTTATTAGGCACTCACAACAGATTAAAAACAGTCTGGGAGCTTTTGTTAACTTTCACTAATTACTCCCAGTATCGCAGAGTAAGCATGACAGAGCATTGTTAGCTTCAGATGAAGCTAGATGAAGTTGAAGAAAGAAAAAGAAAAAAGAAAAAAAGTAAAAACTCAACAAAACTATGAAGATAAGATTTATTCAAAGTCTTTAATGGCATAGAACTCCAAAATATTTATTCTGTCAAAAAAGAAGAATTCTACAAATTATTAAAAAAAAATAAAGTATATCAGTTCTGTTCTGAAAAATTTCTGAAGAGAAGACCTATGACAGAGTTATTACTCCCAGATTTGGTGTTTTAAATGAAAATATATGGGGGGGTGGGGTGCAGACAACATGAACAGGCCACCAAAATCATACCTGCTGTTGTCAAACTAAATATTAGGCAGCTGTGAACTCATGAAAATGGCTGAGTCTGCATCAATCATCTGAGCTATCTGCCTTGATTTAATGTAGAATCAACTTTTAAGAGAGCCTTTATAGTGTGAACACAAAGTGGAGTGAGGCTTCTTTATGAAGAGATGAAGCACTAATCCTTCTAAACTCATACCAGCAATTTATTTATTGCAAAGTAATACTTTGGCTTTTTCTTTTACTTTTTTTCTTTTCTTTTCTTTTCTTTTTTTTTTTTTTATGTACAGAGGATTTTTGAAAATGGAAATATCTGGATGCATCTACTTCAGAGTCTCTTAAACAAAAGCTCAAGCTACAGGTGATGTTTCAGGGGTTATGAATTAGATAGCTTCAGTTCATTCATTTAAGTTCATCATGAACTTGTAGCTTTCAGTAAAGAGATTCAAGCCAGCCAGAAAATAAATTGAATTACTTCTTGTATCATGGGAGGCTTTTCTCTTTTGATGGAGACTTCAGGCACTTGGGGGTCAGTGGGGAGCAGCTTGCACAATGTCCTCTTGGCTATGTTCCAAACCATCCAACCTTTTTCACTATTTTCTATTGCCAGAACTTGCTTAACCTTCCCCAGTCCCAAGACGAGCAAAATCAAGTAAAAAAATAAGTAAAGAGAAAGCAGTCCAGATGGAAAAAGGTGAGCAGATGTTTTGATGAGGCTGGGAAGATCCATTAAGAAGAATACCGTTTTGTTGACATAGCCATAAAAACTATTCTTGTGCACTGAAATACATCAGTTTTCATTACCCCATATCTTTGTTCTTCCCTTTCAGATACACAAACAATTCTGAAACTTTTCTTTTCATAATGAGTGTAATGGAAAAGAAATGGCTTCATCACCTGGCTGTAGCAATAGTTTCTAGCAACTGATTTCCTGAAGTGCAACAAGCCTTGTGAGTTATGAAAGGGTTCAGCCACCTTAGGGTTGCTCCCAAAGGATTAGAGCTGAAGTTCTTAGAGAACTCCTGACCTGAACATGCATCTTCATAGATTCTCAGCAAATGTCTCTGTAAGGTTTTGTTTATGTTTATTCAAAGAAAAATGTTAAATAAACGGGAAGATCGATAACCTCTGAACACCAGTATTTTTGTCTGTTAATGGGAGGTATGGATGTGCTTTTTAATGAGAGATTCTCAGACTTTCTGTATATGTAAAGAAAATCCTGAAATAGGTGTTTTGCTTAGGTGTCATAAGCTTCAATTTCCATTCAGCTAATAAATAATAATTCAGTCTCAGATCAGAAACAAAAGCATGCAATTTGGAGAGACTTGAGTTTGTGTGTGGAATTGCAGCTCACTGGTGTGAAGTTAACCACATACACAAATTTATGGTGGCTTGAAGTACTGGTTCTTCAAAGTTAAATGACTGGCCTGTATGGTGTGCTCTCAGTCTGCTGCTGTTGAAGGAAAATGATGTTTCTGAAGAGAGCAATCCTTTCTGTGTGTACCTGCAGGATATGGTAAGACTACCCATGCTAAAGATGGTTTCTCTTCTGCATTGTTTCCTAAGGGGGCAGGACTTTTCCTTTGTCAGAGAGTGCCATTACTGCATTGATTAGCTGTTTGACAGGGTGCTGCTCCTGGGAGAGCTATAAATTAGTATGGAATATATTATGGTAATGAAGAGGGGCAGGGGAGAATAAAAGACCTGATCAGGAAGGAATAGAATTAGTGGGATGTTGAGTGGGGCAGTTCCTGAGGAACAAAAAAAAAAAAAAAACCACCAACTTGACAAAATTTGAATAATAGATATAGAGAAGTAAGAATATTTATCTATTCTTCTCTACATCTATTATTCAAATATTATCATTTTATCATGAGTGGGTCTGAAATACTTGGTTGTTAGTAGACAGCTCTGAGCAGATGAAGAAATAGGTAAGATTGAAGGTACCTAAATGAAAAAAAACCCATCATCTTTCATGATGCATTTTTAACAACCAAAAAAGTAAACTACTTTATACCCACCTTGCTCCTGTTTAAGATTAGTGTCAACAGGAGCCTAGTGGCATACTGATGCTTCCTTGTATAGTGCTCAAAGAAATAATAAATCCATCCTGTAGATCAAGGGTGTAGGAGATGTGCTTAGTCTCTTGCCATCTAAGGGCTGTGCTCTGAATGCTTGTAGTAGTTCATCTCAAATTCAATGGCTTAGCTGCTCACTGAAATAATTAATTACTCTGATGAATCTCCCTACTAAGCAGTGCAGAAATCTACAAGCAGGGTGCCTGCAGAAATAAATGTGCAAGCTCTTTATAATCCTTACAAGCTTGATATTTTACTGAAATTGATATTATTTCCACAATGAAACATCTTTGTACATTATCAAGACAGGAAAAATTACAAATGGAATATTCAACAGATAAAATATTTTTTTCCCTTGGGGTGCTTTATTTATTTACTTTAATTAGATTTTCAAAAACTAAGTGAAATTTTGGTCTGGAAAAAGCTTGCAATAGTTAATTTTAAAGTCTAGTTCAAAGAACTGGCTGACTAAGAAGCTCATGCTGCATGTGTTTTGAAGCCAACTAAGATACTGTTATCCCAGTGTGATAAGATAAAGAACCAGATGTGTGTAGATGTGTGTTTCTTGAGCCATCTTGGAATTTCTTTTTTAAATTATTTCATTCTTGTCCGAATAAGCTTTTGAATAATTATATGTTATCTTCTGAAATGGAGAGAAGGTTATCCCCCTTTTTGCAGATAGGGATGTTTGAGTCACACAGGTGCAATTCCCATTCTGCTTTTTTTTTTTTTTTAAGCCAGAGTCTGGCCCCATAGAAGTTTTCAAGCAATCTCACTGCAGTATTTCCCTTCTGGTTTGGAAATGTGAATCAAGTTATATATGTTTCCCATTTCTTGACTCTTTTTGCATTCCTCTATGAAAGGGAGGAAAAACCTTATAAAGTTTCCTTTGGCCCAGAAAGGCAAGAACATCTGTTGCAGCTGCAAGTGGTGGGCTGGCCATGCAAAGCTGCAGCCCATTGCCACGGGTGCCTGCAACAGGCTTCACAAGGCTGCCACCAGGAAGGGGAGGCACTACCCTGTGGCTGGGAGGGGGAGTGAGCAGAGGAGAGCTACCCAGGGTGTGCTGGATGGAGGAGCATGCTGCACCCTGGCAATGGAGAAGAGCTGAAGCTGACATGCTCTTAGAGGTTATTAAAAGGGAAAAAAAATAAAATAATCAGATTGTGGCATTTAGTAAATCCAGCTGCTTGGCAAGGAGGGTGTTGGAGCACTGGGCTGTGCACACAACCCCCCCCACACACACCCCCCCCAACCTATTCTCCCCCCAGGAAGGAGCCACAGCTTTTTGAGATGATACTGGGGAGTAAGCCACAACTGCTGACCTAACGTTTTCATGCCAAACAGCATGTTCCTTCTCAGCAGAGCTGGCAAGAGGCATCCTATTCTGGCCACAGTGCAGTCTCTGCATGGGTTGAGCAGGTGCAGGGCAGGCTCTGGGAAGTGCTTTGCAGGGGGCCATTCCATTTCCCCAGGAGCACAGCCCCTGAGCCCCAGTGCCTGCTGCAGACACAGGCCTTGGAGAGAGGATGGTTGGGTGCAGCTTGAGGCTGCCAGGAGACAGAGGCTTAAAGCAGAGAAGCACTGTGACTTCTGAGTCTACAGTCCTCTCGTGTCTTTGGAGGCATTGTGAATTTATTCTGACTTCAATCTTACTCAAATGGTTTTTGGGTTATTTTTGTCTTCATTGTTAGCTGTTTGTGGTTTGTTTTTGGTTTTTTTTTTCCCTGCAAATGTAAACATTAAGTAGTCTATTGAGAAAACTAAAAGGCCACAAAATATCTTTAAGGCTTACAAGAACACATGAGAGACGGTTATTTGCTTTTTAGAAAATTAGATTACTGTATGTGGATTATGCTGAACACTTAACAGTCAAATATTTATGTTCTCTCTCTATTAGGGCTCTGACTTCCAAACCAGTTATGATAGCCTCAAATGTTACTGTGTTTCAGTGATCCTACCAATTGTCCATATGCATGCATATTGCTCATGGCCAGTGCAAAACTCTGCATTCTTTTTATTTTAAAAGGATTAATCTAGCCAGCATTGGTTTATGCTTGCTGAGAGAGTGCACATGGACACTGGCTGTTCATTTGACTTGTGGTAATTTGTTAAGCTATGAATGAATTAAACTTGAGAGTCTCTGTTGAGAGTTTGGGGGATAAATGCTCTGAGGGCTGGAAATGCCTAGATCACTATAAACAGTAAGAATAAGCTGACAAAGCCAGGTAACATAAACAATATAAGCCTAGTCAAGCCTCTACTAATGAATGTGTAACCCTATTTAGATACATCACTTTGCATTTCGAAGGCAAGAAAAGAACAAAACAACCTCAGATTTCCCAAGATCACTGAGCCTGGAGGTTGTTCCCTGTGCCTCCACACACAAGATCATCTTATGTATTCCTCACTTAGAGATGACATGAGTATTAAGAAGGAAAAATGAACACTGTGTATCCAGCATATGAATTCTGCCAATATGCAATGCATTAAGCTTCATCAAAGTGGTTGAGGTCCAAGAGTGCATACTGATATGGAAGCCATATTAGATTTGATTATTAAATGACTCAAAAGATAGATGTAGGTATTAATGTAGCACACCTGCAGTTCTTTCTGATGCACTTTGATCTAGCAGATGATGATTTGTAATGGCATCACCTCAATCCCTGGTCCATCTGCAGTTTGTTAGGATCATAGCCAATGTACATTATGGCTCAGTTACTGCCAACTGAGATGTCTGTCAAAAAAACAACAACAACAAAAATCAATTGTTCATCAGCAACTCTTCATCCAGTAAATGCTGCTTGTGAGGTGCTGGCACTGCCCTCTCGCTTCCACTTCTGCTTCATAAATGTCCATGATGCTTTCTTCCCTGTCTCCTTCCCCAGCAGTTCCCACAGGTTTGGCTTTTCACACACTGCTGGAGGTGCTGCTAATGAGAGTGGGTGTGAGACTGGCCGAGTGCCTGCTCTTCAGGGGTGGTTCTCCACCAGCCTGCAGCTGACAGAAGAAGGTGCTTAGCATGGGGTGGAACAGGTAAGAGGGCAACTTCTGAGTCCTGCTGTCTGGCAGCTTGGCAGGAGGAGCAATCAGACTCATGACAGCATGACAAGAATTTTAATTGAGAATGAAGCCACTCAGGCTCATTAAGTTGGTCTTAATTCATAGCTTAAAGGTAGCTACTTTCCATTAAAACTAGATATAAATATATGTGCACAGTTTGACCTGCATGGGTACCTTGGGTTTTGGTTTCCATCACAGAGCTTCCTGGGGGCTAGCCACCCTTCCAAGGGAGCAGAGAAGTGGAGAAAGGAAAAAGATTAAATTCCCACCGTGGAGACCTTGGTTTGGGAAAAGGTTTTGCTTTTCTTCCAGGGGGAAAGACAAAGCTCTGATACTCTAGAACCCTTCAAATTGGACTAAGACATGTACACACCTTCAGTGAATGACAAGGGGTTTTGGTGAGCCTCAGGTCTCCTTGTTCTCCTGTCCTCCTTCTGTTGTGATGGTGGTTTGTTGTTTGTTTTGGTTTTTTTTTTGGTAATATCTTTACTTCTCTCCTATGGCATCAGGAAACTAATAAGTAAATGTTTGTTACCACAGTGATAGGAACTAGGGCTTTCCTTCTAAGTCTCTGTGCTGGGAGAAAAAATGCCTGTTTGCATTCAGGTGGCAATTTATATAAATTAAAGCAGAGGACACTGACATGAGCACTGTAGTACCAGGAGTTTCACAGAGTATATTTCTCACTGTGGCCTAGCTTTTGTTGGCAGCTTATTTTTCCTTTTAACATCTTAAGTTTCTTGCAAAGCAACAGAGTGTTCGTGCCATTTCCAAATTACTGAAGGGCATTATTGCTATTTCTTTTCCTTTTGCACCAAAAACAGTTCTCCAGGTGTGCTATTCAAACATCAAACACAAATATGGGATCTTTTGTACAATGAAAGATCTATTGTACGTGGCATACACAGGCACAGGATGAAAAAAATATCTGTTGTTTAGTTCATGTGTGGTGCACCTACAACATGTAGTAGAAAAGAGTTGTATATATTTGTGGAGTATGTTATATTACAGTCATTACAGGCTACCAGTCTTTGGACATTCCCCTCATAACTACCTCTTTCTCTTCTTCCTCTTGTCTGCCCCCAGGAATCATCTCCAGGGAAGAAAAGTGTATGCCTGAAAACCAGTTAACAGACATCCTTAAAAGGTAAAATAGAGACACAGCTGAAGGATAGGTTTTCTGAGGTTGCTAAAGCAAATAAAACATGAAGATAGATTTTATGGATAGTGATGGAGGAAATTATTTGCTTGTGTGTATTGCTATAGTGCAGAGTAAAATCAAGAAATATATTTATAGATGCCAAACGAAGCTGTAAAAAGATCCATAACCTAGGAGAATGTTAGATCTTCTGAAAGTTCAACCTTTCTGTTTTGTATTCATTTGCTTGCTTGGTTTTGTTTGTTTTTTTTTATTCCCCCCTCATCTGGTTATGACATAGTCATGTTTCAAATCTGAGAAATAAAATCAAAGCCTTGTCTCTTCAGATGCTGACCTATGTAACATTAATATTATGATGTATAACTACTGTTAGTAGTTCCTGTCCTGGATGCACTTGTGGACACATGCTAAGTTTAGAAAACTTAACTTGTTTGCTGAATGAACAAGTTGTCTCCCTCAGCAAAACATAATCCAAGAAATAGGCTTGCATCACAGTTCTTTTTTGTATTCACACAGGGTTGTTTTTCCTAAGGTTGTTCAAGCTGACAATTGGAAACGTTTCTCATTGTGCTGAGAATACAACCCACTATAATTCTATTTATTTGCAGTTAGATGTACAATTTTTTAATTTGCTACTTAGTTCAGAGATTAGTGTTCGAAAAAAAAAAAAGAGATAATACACGTTTAATCATATTAAATAATAGTCAAAAAGAGAGACACTTTAAGGACCACTGTATTTATAATTCTCTAGGTCTGGTTCTGTTAAGTTAAAAGGCAGGAGGCAGAGAATCTAAAGCATGCAGGACTTATAGTCAGGGAAGCTACAGCCAAAGCTTATGAGGACATCTCTGTCCTTCAGTCAGCTTAGGTTAAATAAAGATCAACAGTTGGTCATGTCCTTCAAGAAGGACGTCTCTTCAATCCCTGAAGCTATATGACAAGGCCAAGGATGAATTTCTGGGCTGCAGGAGAAGAGAGTGCCCTTGGATCCCCTGTTCTCCATCATTCTCAGGAGCAGATGCCTTGCCTGTGTCCTTGTCAAGTCTGAGGATGCCTCTTGCCTTTCTTTAAGAATTTAAAAGATAAAAAAAAAAATGTAAAGCAGTTCCTCAGCTCCAGAAGTGGATCCATGCTTGACAGAGCAGAAAGCAATGGATGGGCTGCATCATGTAGGGCTGCATCCAGAATGGCATGGTGCTACAGGATAGTGACACCTGTTTATCAAGCAAAGCTATTCCATAAAATAAAACCCCCGGCTGATGGTGACACCCACCCCATGGTGTGTATGCCAGTGCCAAAGCTAACAACACACAAAGTGAAAGAGCTGAACACAGCTATAGGCTAAATCCTGCACAGAATTACGAGCTGTCTGGTCATATCCCATCCTGAAGGGAGTGGTGTACTGTTTACTGCTAAGCAGCTGTATTTTTGCTGCAATTACAGCTCTGTTGGCACTGCCTGTCTGCCTTCGTGTTTATGGCATTCACAGGCATCTTCCATGCATTAAACTTCTCAGATAATCTGTCACAATAGAAATACATTCCCACTGCTTTGGTGTGCATGAAGGAGTCTTTGAAGACATTTTGCTTTAGAAGATACAGGTTCCATTTTGCCATGTACTTGTGCCTCAGTTTCAGATGAACACGTGGAGGGGCTAGGAGTCCCTTAAGGTCTTCATATATCTAGGGCACCATCAACAGCAATGTCAATAGTAATAATAAAACATGCATGTAATGTTCAATGATTCTGCTCAGTGAATGGTTCTGGAAATGGTGAACCTCATTTATCTCTGCTCTAAGAAGTAAGTAGAAACATAGGTTAAAAAAAAAAAAAGGCTTCTTTATGGTATTCAGAGCAATTAACAAGTTCTGCTAAAGGAGTGAAAACATTCAAATTGTAAGACAAAATTTTAACTGCAGAGACATTCAGTTCAGCTCACTTGTGTTTTATTTTATATATTGGCCATTATATTTTATTTTAAATGGCCTATTTGTCTCCAAGTGGTTTAATTGCAGCTTATTATTTCAAATGTATTGTTCTTTGTATTCCTTATATAGCAGTTTTAATTGCTGTCAGCACAGATGTGCAAAGTCTCTTAGATTCAGTATATGAACACCTATTTCATGTAAAAGACTAATTCAAAATGTGATTTAATTTTAAGCAAACATTGACATACTTTGACTAAGCTATCTGTGATTTGTTTGGAGTGTTTGAGGAATATATGTCATAAGTGATTGTGTGGTGTCGAGTGGAAGGGGCCAGTCTCTTTGCAGTGATGCCCTGTTATAGGATGAGGGGAAATGGTCACAAAATGGAGGACGGGAAGTTCCACCTCAACATGAGGAAAATCTTCTTTACTGTAAAGGTGACAGAGTCCTGGAACAGGCTGCCCAGAGAGGTTGTGGAGTCGCCTCTGGGGACTTTCAAAACCCACATGGATCTGTTCCTATGTGGCCTACCCTAGGTGATCCTGCTTTGGCAGAGGGGTTGGACTCAATGATCTCCAGAGGTCCCTTCCAATCTCTCCCACTCTGTGATTCTCCATGACATACTCTCCTTCAAAGTCATAAAGCAGGAGCAAGTCCCATCTTAGATCTTTGTTTAAAAATATTAAATTTTTACTTCTAAAGAAGCTTAAAATTAAAATTTCTCTTTTGGTTTATAAACAGCTTCATCTAATACCCAGAGAAGCCAGTATATCTCACTGACTGCATGTACTGCAAATGTCTGGGCTGAAACCCAGATATCCTTCCAAATAATCAACTTGTCTTCTCTCACACTTCAACTCTGCAACCCCAAATTAAGTCCAGAGGGTCATGATGTAATATGGGAGATTTAGGCATCTTGGGGAGAGATCATCTTGGAAATTAAGCAGCAGCTGCCTCTGCTAGACTGAGTGAAGCACTGGGCTTTTTTCTTCTCTCTGCTGGGGTCTGTAAGGCACTTGGCTGTCCACAAGCAGCAGACTCCTTTTCTGTTCTCTCTCCTTTTTATGGGGAAGGGAAAGATGCAATGGAACAGTGATGGTACAACAGGCACATGTCCAGCCTTGGGGTCAGGGTGTGCTTTCCATGGCTATCCACACGTGTTTAACTGAATTTTTAGCTCTGGCTATGAAACCTTCTAACAATGAAGGAATCTTGTGTCTGACCCAGCTCTGTAGAAGACACCTGGCCAGTACAGGCTGGTTTCTTTTAAGGAGGTAAGTGAGACTCAGCAGAGAAACCTACTGTGAGTCTGCAACTCACTGATTTACATTTAACACACAAACAAGAAAGCATTAAGTTTTGAATGCTATGTTTTTTCTTTAGAAGAATATAGTGGAGCAGTCTAGCTGGTCTTCAATTGCCACAGACTTAAAAAAGGCCATTAGAGAGTTGGGTAAGCAACAGTGTCACTGGATTTGATTAGCAGCAAAAATATACTACTAGCAATTTAAAAATTGTTACATTTAGAGTGCAAAAAAAAGAAAAAGTACCTAATTGAGGATTTTTATTTGAAAACTATTATGTGAGCTTTTTGTCACACATAACTCTGAGGCATAGGTGTATGTGGCAGCTCTCTAACCACAGGGGAATTTAAAAGGTCAACACTTTGAAAATCAGTTCAATTTACAAAATGGGGTTGTAGTAGACATTGTTGCAAAATCTAGGTTTTTTCTGATTTTATTTTCAAATATCTGTATAAGTTCTCCAAGATTTAGAAAACCTAAGATGTAATATTCCCACTGATATTTCCACTTAATGGTAGATGTTTATGTATGGAAGAGGGAAGAATCTGTTGCTCGAGAAAGGAAAAACATTTTGGATATTTCTTCTACCTGTGGATTGCAGAGTGTTGCAGTGGTTGCTCTCACGTTGTGCTTTTTTGATTGTTGATGTTATATAATATGTACTGGGAAATATTGAAAGTGAGATGTTAACTTTCCATGTCATAAATTGTCAATGTGTGCAGGAGTGCCTGTCCTGAGCAGTAAGGCATGTTAGACCTGTGGCTTAGGGGAACAGGCCACGTGCAGCTACTAGTGATTTAGTCTGCAGAGAAAGCTAAGTATGGTGAAGCCCACAGGGTGTTGCTTGCAATTATTACTGCTGGGGACACTGAACTGCTTTATGTGTCTCCTGCTGATTATGTCATTTCAGAATATCAGAATAAGTTGAATAAAATTCCAGAAAGTGCACTGTCGGGAACATGTTTGACCAGGAGTGGGGGAAACCATTAAGAAATAAGAATCTCAGCCAGATACTTCCATCTCATTTTATTTGATCACTTTAATGATTTACCATTTCCTTGACTGACTTTTATACCAACTTTGTCTTGGATGTTAAACGTTTTTGAATTTAGTTTTTTAAATTATTTTTGCGTGTGCCATTATTTCCCTTTCAAATGGAATCTGAATGGAGGTGGCTTTTTCCAATGTTCACTTTGTCAAATCAGCAGAGGCAATTGAACTAGAAGCTTTATTTGATAATTTATAATCATACGATAATCTTCTTTCTAAGAAAGCCAATAAAAGAATATGCTTTGATTCACTGCAGCTCATAGGAACTTCTAAAAATCGTGGAGAAGGCAATAGGTTGTCATGTTTTTAAAGTCACAAAACTGGGAGCTGGGTTTTCTGGTTGGCCTTCATTAACCTTCTTAGATATCTTAAGAGGCCTTACTATTATTATTTATTTTTTAACAGTAGTACATTGATAATGTTAACATACTGATATATAACATATATTAGAAGCTCCCTGTATGTTTTGGGAAACAACTTTTGTACTTGTTGCTAGTCTAGTTTATAGGAATCAGAAGTCAAAACTGGAAGCCACCTTCAGAATGTTGTGAGTTTTAATCTCTTCTTATTTCCACAACCGTAAAATGAGGATTACATTCTGATTTCCAGCAACAAAATACATATGGCTACACGTAAAGTACACTGAGGACTTGGATAGAAAATTTTTATGTACAATAAATGCAAAAGATTCATCATTTCACAGGGTTACAGGCTGTCAGTGAAAGAAAAAGTAATGAAAAAAGTTATGAAATCTGGATCAGAGGTCTAGAAGAAAATTTTATTAGACTTAACACTAAAAATTCTTTTTCATTTCATCCAGCTTTGCACTTGGAAATTAAGGATGACTTTTTTGTTGTTGTTTAGGGTTTAATTTGTTTTGTTTGTTGCTGTTGTTGTTTAAATTACTTTTCTTTGAATGTTTTGAGTGCCTCACCTGGAAGAAATAAAAATGTATATCTATTTTCTCACTGATGGGGGAATCAGTACTTTTAAAGATATATATAGTATATAAATTTTT